>VMDR010001201.1:25355-141000 GCA_007922815.1 Macrotus californicus
GATTCTCTCCTTATCTTTCATCTTGGGTAAGGTAATTATGATGTGCCTTGGTGTGTTCCCCCTTGGGTCCAACTTCTTTGGGACTCTCTGAGCTTCCTGGACTCCCTGGAAGTCTATTTCCTTTGCCAGATTGGGGAAGTTCTCCTTCATTAATTGTTCAAATAAGTTTTCAATTTCTTTCTCTTCCTCTTCTCCTTCTGGCGCCCCTATGATTCAGATGTTGGAACATTTAAAGACATCCTGAAGGTTCCTAAGCCTCTCCTCATTTTTTTGAATTCATGTTTCTTCTTTGTGTTCTGGTTGAATGTTTCTTTCTTCTGGTCCACATCATTTATTTGAGTCCCAGCTTCCTTTCCATCACTGTTGGTTCCCTGTACATTTTCCTTTATTTCACTTAGCATAGCCTTCATTTGTTCATCTAATTTGCGACCATATTCAACCAATTCTGTGAGCATCCTGATTACCAGTGTTTTGAACTGTGCATCTGATAGGTTGGCTATCTCTTCATCGCTTAGTTGTATTTTTTCTGGAGCTTTGATCTGTTCTTTCATTTGGGCAATTTTTTTTAATCTCCACATGCCTGTTACTTAGTAAGGGGCGGAGCCTTAGGTGTTCACCAGGGCGGGGCAACCCACATCACTGAGTTGTGACACTGTATGTGGGGGAGAGTTCAGAGAGGAAGCAGTGCTGCTTACTCAGCTCTCCTCTGGTTTTCAGTCACTTCCCCCACTACCCACAATCAAATTGGGCCCTTCTCGTGCTGATTCCTGGGTGGGTGGATTTGTGTATGTTCTAGGACCCTGTGGGTCTCTCCAACAGACACTCCTATGAGGCTGGAGTTTCTCCCACTGCTGCCTCAACCCCCACAGGTGTTTTCAGTCAGAGGTTTGAGGCTTTATTTCCCCAAGCTGGAACCCTGGGTCGCAGGGTCTGTCTCGCTCCCCAGTTGTTCCTCCCATTTATCCGCACACAAATGTGGGACCACCCAGTGCACAATTCACCACCTCGCCCAGTCTACCAGCCACTGCCTTGCCTACCCTGGTCCTCCAGCCACCACCTTGCCGCGAGTCCTCCACCTGGCTGCCTGTCTCTGCCCCTCCTACCAGTCTGGATGAATGTTTCTTCTTTAACTCCTTGGTTGTTGGACTTCCATACAGTTAAATTTTCTGTCAGTTCTGGTTGGTTTTTGTTTTTAAATTTGTTGTTGTCTTTTTTTTGCTTGTGCAAGGAGATACAGTGTGTCTACCTACGCCTCCATCTTGGCCAGAAGTCTAGTTTTTCTTGTATCTGTACATCTAATCTTTTCTAAAAATTGGACATTTAAAATAAATGTGGCAACTCACAATCAGATTCTCCCAGGTTATCAGGGTTTGTTGTTTAGTGACTTCCCTGAGTTACTTCTTGGTTGTGTAGGCACTGCAGCCTCTGCTCTGTAGATTAGTCATCAGCTGAAGATTGGATAGAGATTTCCTTCAATTCCTGGAACCGTAAGTCTCCTAGCAGTTGCTGAGGAGCTCTGTGTACAGGTTGGGGCACACCTTTAACGTGCTGCCTGGCAGTTAGCCACCCTGACTTAGCCACAGGTGAGAGGTGAAGGCCGTCTTGGGTGTCTCTTGAGTATTCACATAGCCCTGAGCATGCCACTAGCCCTACGTGTGTGACTCTCTGGATTCTGCAGAATCTGCTGGCCTTTCCAAAGCCCCCTGTGGCCATCTCATTCCCTAGATTTCCTTTTAAGCTTTTCAGTTAGCCTATTACTTGCCCCAACTCTTATCCACTGCCTCAAATGCTGAGCTTCATTTATATCAAATAAAGATAGCTTTGCTAGCGGGGTTTTCCAGGAAATCACCAAACAGGTCAAATAATGATAAATTCTCTCATAATGGGATTTTGAAAGAGCTCCAGTCTCATCCTCATCCCTCCAGTGGTTGCCTGGCTACAGGTTTTCACAGTGTTTGCAGGCTATGGGTTTTCAAGGCCACCGTGTTGCTAGGGCCAGTGTGCAAACAGAGCAAGGTAGAGTGTCACAGTGCTCACCCTCTTACCTAGATGCCGCCATTGCTATTCAGCAAGCAGTCCTAGGGTGTCTACTCCACTTTAATTTCCAGAGCTCTGAAACAGCTGATGCTGACCAGTTACGCTTGTGTCCTGCTGCTGCTGTGGACAGACAATTTGCAGACACCCTTACTCCGCCTTTTTTGCTGATGTCCTTCAGCGCTCCCCTTCCATGTACTTCTGCCTGTGAAGTTAGGTGTGCGCACAGTGATAATACAACATGGAATCTCTCTCACCATTAAGAGCAGGAGCTGTAGGTCACTGTGGGACCGACAGAAGGATGAAGTCAGCTTACAGTGTAGAAAGAGCTAGAGAGATAGGGGATGGTGGGTTGTGAATGAAATGTTTGAA
The DNA here is from genome assembly GCA_007922815.1 of Macrotus californicus. NCBI lineage: Eukaryota > Metazoa > Chordata > Mammalia > Chiroptera > Phyllostomidae > Macrotus > Macrotus californicus. The sequence goes on from VMDR010001201.1 coordinate 27,762, forward strand.
AGTGAGGTTATGGAGGAGCTGTGGTCTTTGCTACTCATAAGGAATGAATGGGAGAAAATTGAAAGCTGTGGAGAGGGGTGTGTGTGAAAATTCTCCGCTGGTGAATTTTTAGTTCACTAAAAATGAATCCAGGAGCAAGGTTAAATAAATAGGGAAAGACAGTGAAGCAATTTTTTAAGAATGTGGGGTAATACCACAGGTTTATTTGAGGAATGTATTAAGGAGGGGGTCATATGTATTTGAGCACAATAATATGACATTCAAGTAGGAGCTTTAGGGGATACAACAGAGAAGGTCTGGAAGGAGCAATACACAGCAAGGAGGGCACTTTCCCGACCTGAGGCTGCCAGTAGGTGAGATGAGGGACAGGAGGCCTGCTACGAGGAGCCTTCAGAGGGAGCAGTGTCCTCAGGGGCGGTCCAGGTTTTAATCAAATAAGAAGGTGATGGACCTCTCTTAGGAGGGGCTCCAGTTCACACAAGTGCAGCTGCCATTTGTGCCTGGCTTGGGACCGCCTGCTGGGAGCCACCTGAGGCTGCTTGCTGCTTGCAGATGCCTGGGAGAGGCTATGCTGTGATCCATGGCTGGCTGACTGGCTGGCTGGAGTGCCGGGCACCATGGTAAGAGCTGAGCTCAGCCACCCTTGTGCTGCCAGGCTTGTGGCTGCATAGTAGCTATGTTCCAAGCCAACAACACTGGCTGCAGCTTATGTCAGGCTTGGGGCCACCTACTGGAGTGACAATGCAAGTTAACTCCGTTGGCTTGGGGCTGCTTAGCCAAAGGTACAGGGCGTGCCAAGGCCAGCCACTCCTTATTTGGGTTTGAGCACCTTTGAAAGTCTGCAGCATGAGCTGAGGTGGGCTCTTGCATGGGAAAGCCACTAGAGGAGGTTCAGCCAGGAATGGGAGTTGGGTGGGGTGAATAGTGTTAGCTTGGTTACTTAACAGCTCATATTTGGTGCCAGCAGGGTGGGAGGAGTACTTAACAAAGAAACAGTGGTGGCTGCCAGCATTCATGTCCTAGGCAGAGCTGTCCCTGCAGTCCTAACCCTGAAGCCCAGAGAGGCTGAGCTTTTGAGTGAGTTTGTGTGTGAGCCCCTAAAGAGAACCACCAGGGACTCCCATAGCCTTCTATGTTGTTCAGATACAATCCCCACCAATTTCCACAGCCAGGTGGTATGGAGATACCTCTTCCCAGCACTGGTGGCCTGGCCCAAGGAGCCTGGTGTGTGGCTGGGAGCCTCACTTTTCAATGGGGCCCTCTTATCCCCTCCTAAGAAATGTTCACCACCTTCTTACTTTGATTGAATGCAGCCAAGTTGTCCCTCCGGATTCTTAATCGCCACACTGTGGGTGTAAAACCTTCTTGTTCTGCATCTCTGCCACTCCTTCCAGTCTTGTCGCTTCTTTATGTCTGTAGTTACAGACTTCTGTTCAAGTAGACTTCAGGTGGTTCTCCGTGATGGTGGTTGTATGATTTAGTTGTAATTTTGATGTGCTCATGGGAGGTGGTGAGCCCAGTGTTTACTGATTCTGCCATCTTGACCGAAAGTCCACATTTCTTGAAGATTTTGAAGGTATGGGGAGTCTGCTGGAGAAACCCAAAGAACTTAGTTAGATGGTTGTGGGATATAAGGAAGGGGTAGGAGGAGCTGGGATAACCAACAGTGATAAATAGTCACGTGAGTGTGAGTTAGGATCTGGAGGAAGATGGGTTCCCAAGGACTCCTGGGCCTCCCTTTGCCCATCTCTTTCTATTCCTGGGTCTGGGTTTAGCACAAGACCCAGTGACAATATCTTTACTGACCATCACCGAGCTATGAGCTCTCCCTTATCTGAACTGACCTGACAATCAGTACTTCTTTTTGTACGTTCTCTGAATGTAAAACTAGAGTTCTTCTACTAAATAACAAACTTCTGGAGTGCAGAGGGCAGCCTTCACTATGCAATTTCTTACAATTATTTACACCTCACCATGTGGTCCAGAAGCCTCAATCCCTTCTGAGAGAACACATATAAGACGTGCTATTCCAGTAAGTGACAGTGTCCCATGGGTACCCCAGGTCCTGATGAAGCTGCAAATACTGGTGTAACTCTGATCACACCTTCTAAGTGCTACAGTAATCACAATTATGAACGATGCACCAGTATCATTCCCCACCTGAGGTGGCTGTGGCACAGACACTGTCCATTAAGAGTGATCCTCAATGTCCTCGCTGTAATAACTCCCTTTCTCTCCTGCTTAGAAAGCATATCATAGTAACAGTGGCGTAATTTCAGTGGTAAGCTGGCATCCACACTGCTGTTTAAATCATTTGCCTAAATCATTTTCAAATTTCAGTACTTTGCTGTGAGGAAAAATTATTCCAGAGCCCATTTCACCACGTTCGAAAACATCAGTGTCATAACCACACCTGGAGAGCTCCCTCAGTGGGAGAGGTGAGGGGGTAGATCACAGTGCCTACAGGTGATGTTTTACGTTTGTGACCTGTCCTGCTTGTTACCAGTAACCTGAAGTTTTTGGGTGGTGAACTGAATACAATTTCTTTCCACCTGGAAGATTTTCTTCTATTAGAGTCACTATGCAGATTAATCAGGTTTGTATTCTGGCTTCACTACTCAATAGTTTTATGAAGTTTGGCAAGTTAATTTCTCTGTCCTCAGTTTCTGCATCTTTACAAATAAGCCTAATAATAGTATATACATCATAGGCTTATTGTGAACATTGAGTTAACACCTGTCAAGTGCTTAGAGCAGTGCCTAAGTGGGTAAGTGCTCGATAATCTCCATTGCTGGTGTTAATATTATTGCACTCACAGGTCATCTTTTGATATAGATGTTTTCTCCATATAATGTCACTAAGAGGCACTTCATAGGCTGCAGCATACATTTTAGGTTGCTTCATTTAGAAATGGGAGGGTTTTTACAGAATGGTCCATGGTATCTCTGATCTTTCGAGCCAGCATTACTGAGATACAATGGACACATAACACTGTAAGTCCAAAATTTACAATGTGATGATTTGATACATGTGTATATTGTGAAATGTTTACCACAGTGAGGTTAGTGAACATACCCTGTACTGGAAGTAACTACCATTTTGTTGTTGTTACGGGGAGAAAATTAATGTCCCGCGCTCACAGCAATGCCAGTCACCATGGCATCTGTTAGGGCCCCAGAGCTCACTCATCGCATAGCCAAAAGTTTCTCCTCTCTGACCAACACCTTTGACGTCTCGTGATGAACAGAAATGTGACCATCTTTTCCTCATCACCATTGTTAAAATCAATACCACTTACTGGGTGTTGATCCAAACCCTGTGAAAGGCACTGTTCTAAGCACTTTGTGTATATTAACTTGTTGACTCACCCTCTCAGGTATTAATAGTATTACCTTCACTTTGCAGATGAGAAAAAATGAGGCACAAGATATTTTAGGAACTGAATCAAAGGGCTAGTAAGGGCCAGAGGTAGAACCCACACTCAACTCTTGGGGCTCCAGCAATGCACATGTAACCCCTGCACTCTGTGCCTCTCACAAGCGAACAGCGACATGGTAACTAATGGGTTACACCACAGTTCCTAATAATAATCCACGCAGCCTGCTTAGAATATGCATATCTGATTGTGATGTCATTTCTACCAATCTCTGGGTAAAACAAAGACGTAGTCACCCATTGATTTATTCATGTATTCACCAGTCACTTATCGAGGTTCCCAGCACTGGTCTAAGCTCTGGGATAGGGCAGTGAAGGAAACAGACACAACCTCTGCTTCCAAGGAGTTTGCCTCTTCTCTCTGGTTGAGTGGCACAACAACACCAAATGCATAAATAAATACTATATTATGTTAAAGGACAACCAGTGGTTTGGATAAAATAACAGGGAAGGGGGATAAGTTTTGTATCCATATGTCGAGGGCAATTTTCATTAGTTAGATAAGGCATCACTGAGAAGGAACCATGGGAACACACTGCATGGGCTTCCAGAGAAAGAGGCTGGCATGCAGAGCGAACAGCCAGGAGGCCCAGCAAGGACACTATTGCGTCTCAATCAGAACGATCCAGAGATGAGACACGTCAGGTAGGGCCCTGTAGACCTTTGTAAGGATTTTGTGTTTTCTGAGTTAGACAGGGAGCCATTGAAGGGTTTTAAGCAGAAAGGTGACAGGATCTGACTGGCAAATTTTTAAGTATCATGTGACGGAAGTATTGAGACTGAGCTGCAGGAGGTAAGGGTGAAAACTGAGGCATCTGGGAAGCAATTGCAGTATTTTAGATAAAATCCGATGCTGACGTAGCTAACGGAAGGATCAGCGCCGGCGATGAGTAGCAATAAGAGTGTAGATACATCTTGAAGACAGAACCAACAGCATTCTGGAAAGGGTAGATGTGGAGTACGGGAGAAATAAAGGAGTCAAAGATGACTCCATGGTTTTCACTGGAGCAGCTAGAAGGATGGAGTTGCCATCCAATGAGATGTGGATAATTACAGATGGATCTGATTTGGCAAAGACTTGGTGGGGAGGTCACTAGACAAGTTTGAGATGGCTACTGGGCACTCAAATGAAGATACTTGCCTACAAAAGGGAGTCAGTGTAGACAAAGGAGAAGGCATCCTGGGAATCCTTTTCCATTACTTCATAAAAATTTCAGGGAGATAAAGAGAAGCCAGTGAAGGATGATGAAGGAATGGACAGTGAATGAGGAAGAACTCAAGGAGAGTATGGATTGATGGCAGCCAAGAGTAGAAACCACTGCCAGACAGGGAGTGATCAGTGTCAAATGCTGCCGTGTGTGGGTGACGGCGGAGGGACAGGGTCCGGAGTGGTGGGCTAAAAGCCTCGTGAGACTGGGCTCAGGGGAGAATTAGAGAAGAGAGATTGGAGACAGGAAGCACCAACAAGTCTCTTAAGTAGTTTTGCTATGAAGAAGAGCAGAAAAATGAGGTAATGACTGAAAGAGGAAATGAAGTCTGAGAGGTTCTTTCAGATGGGGGCGCTGTGCCTGCCCAATGGGAAGGATCCAATCGGGAAAGAGAACGCATGTTTCAGGAGAGCATGGGGGAGAATGACAGGAGGGGACAGGGCTGGTGCACAGTAAAGGAGTTGGTTTGTGATGGAAGTACAGGGGGCTCATTTTGGGGACGGAGGTCAGGGCTCCAGGGGGAGTCTCTGGGGTCCAATCTCAGCCCACACATGCCCTCGCTGCAAATCTGTAAGCTATTTAACTTCTCTGAACTCGTGGTGGTACTTGAAAAGCACTCAGCACGGGGCTTGATTAGCTGTTGTTAGGAGACAAAACAAAGCTTAAGTTTTCCTTCCAACAAAAGAGAAACTTTGAGCCAGCCTCCCAGACTAATTGACCACAGCACATTTTTCTAAAACTTGAGTGACTACGCCTCCCTCTGCCATAGTCACCAATGGCATGCTCCTGTTTGTGTATTTTGCACGCACTCTACCTCGTACGTGCCATGGACCGCTCGGGAAAGTAATTATCCCAGCCAACTATGCTGCACAAAAGATAAACTGCTTAATGGATTAAAATTGCATATTTTATAGAACCCGATGGCACACACGTCCACCACGTTCTGCTTGTTGAGCATCTCATCAATCTCTCCGGGACATGTATGGCCACGCTTTTTCGAGCTTTTCTGTCAGCGCCTTCTTGTCTCTCGTGGTGGCCAGACAGAGTCAGAGAACGACTCCTCTGGCACCGCTGTACCCGTCTCTGGGAGATGAGCTACTGGGACACCTGCCTCGCACCAAGACGCAGGGGTGATGTCAATTTAATAGACTGTAAAAATAATTGGGGGAGAAAAGATGGGCTTTTGTTAAGGGCTCCGATACTTAGGCACAGTTGGCTTTCTCCCTGGCAACCTCTCTGGACCAACGTTGCTAAAAGAGGCAAGTGGGCTCAGGAGCTCAGTCAGAACCTCCGGCCTCCCAGCTTAGTGGAAACCGTCATGTTGCTGCCACTACACGGCCCTGGCAGCTCTCCGATAGAGGTGTGTGCTGATTAGATTGTCTATATGATTGTCGGACGGAGTGGGAGAAAATGGACTTACGGCAGGCAGGAGAGACTACAGTCAGAAAGGAGGAAGAATAGATGGAACAATTAAGTCAGCCACAAAAGTCGACAGAAGGAGCAGATTGTCACCTTCCTGCAGGCTGGGAATGGACAAGGCACGTGGCCACGTGTTCCTTTCAGTTCTAGGATTCTCTGTTCTTCAGCTCTGACAGCCGAGGCAGTTCCCTCCCACCCCTGTGTAGGCATGAGCAGTACCTGAAGGATGGTCCTCCAGATTTCACATTTTTACTCTTTTTTTCCTTCTCTGATGACTTGAGTTTGCTCTACTTCCTCCTTGTTTCTCATTTCAACACCAACAGTGACAGGCACATAGCAGGTACTCGATAAATACGGGCCATAGGCGAAAATCCTCACACACAAACTCAGTGATTTTGTGATAGAAGCTGATGCCTGCCAAAGCCCCGAACTCCATTATGAGTTCACGTATGCATTCTGCTGTCCAGACCGGGAATGTCCATGACTCTGGTCTCCAGGAGTGCAGAGTGCCCGTGCCCCATACCCAGAACAGGGCCTTGCGCATGGGGTGAAGTCTGTAGATGCCCCAGAGGGATGACAGTGTGCAAATGACGAGGAATCCAGGAGCGTCTCACTGGATGACAGCCTGTCCTCAGACCTCGTCACTGCTCCCACATTGCCAACATGGACTCAGCGCTCCCTGAGAGACCCAGCCCTAACCCTTCACATTCGCAGGGCGCCTCCTCGTCCTCACCCCTCCCTGGCCTCAGCTCTGACCCACACATTCATCACCGAGCCCCACAAAACACACAGTATCACATGGCATGGAGAAGGGGCATCCAAGATCACCCCAGCTTTGACAGTTGACGGGCAGAGTGATGGGGTAGGGACCGGGGTGGAGGGATACTGGCACTAGAGATGCTGTTCTTTGGGCTGCTGCCAGCTAAGCTGCAGTCGTCACTTGGAAACGGGAATGTCATTGTTTTGTTCTAGAGCTAAGTGGTGGAACATACAGGAACACAAATCCGCAGAAAGTGAAAGCTGCCTTGTAACAGAGTGAAGTCTTTGGAGGAGTTGCTGAAAGGAGGTCTAGGGGGTCGTCAGGAGTATCAGAGAAAGGGTTTCCAAGTCGGGGCAGTGATCGGTTAACATCTTTAAATGCCTTCGAGCTGGAAAAGGCAGTGTTCAGGAAATGCGCCCACAAAGCTAGGACAGTAAATTATTAAAAACATTGTAAGCTATTTAATAATAATTATTACTAAGTACTTAATATTTGCCAGGCACTATGCTAGCCCTTCACAGTAACGAACATCACCCATGTAACAGGCCCATGGGCAGGCGCTTTTCTCACACCCACCCTGCTGACAAGGACAGGTAAGTTCAGGCGTAAGTCCAGCCCAGGCGGTCTGCCTCCAGGGCCTGCAGGGTTGGCCACAGCACTCACTGCCTCTTCCTACAAAAGGAGTTTCCTTCTGATGAGCAATTAAGCGCCTTTAAACTGGAAAACTCCAAGGGCTTATCTGCGAGTGTATGTTTCAGCTGGGACCTGGAGAGAAGCTAGGTGTATATGGAGCAGGGGTCAAAGCCTTCTAGGAACAGGAACTATCACTGAAGGAGGGGGTGCTTACAAAGAGCAAGGAGACAACAGTCATGGAAGCAAACCAAGGAAGTGAAAAAGGGATTCAAAGCAAGCCCAGAGTTTTGGACTAGGGTCAGCTGACACAGGTCACGCTGAAGGACTCTGGATTCTAACCTAGGACAGGGGAAAGTTCTATGAAGTGGGAAGGATGGATACACCGATACACCAGGGAGGGATTTTACAGATGAGGGAAGAAAGCCCAGCAAAGGCAGCACATGTCCCAGCATCCTTAGAAGGCCGTTGTGAGAGTCCAAACAAGATGGACAACTTCACCATTATTCTTGGAAGCTGCTGTGATTGGGCGTTCGCTTGTTACCGCGGCGTAACCAAGCCACAGCTGAGCAGCGCTGCAAGAGTCGGTACTGAAGGGCTGCAAGGGTATGTCGAAAAGAGTAGTAACATAGGCTTAGTGCACATGGCATTGGCAAAGACCCTGAGGAGGCAAAAAAACACGAGATACTGCAGACCCCAAAAGACTCAAGTTTCCTAGTCAACGGAGAGAGTGGCACCGGAGGACACTGAAGAATGAGTCTAACTAGTCTCACAGAGGATGTAGGCAACCATGTAGGTACATTCAGGACTTTAGTTCTAATCCCAAGGGCATTAGGAAGCCAAGGGGAAACAAGATAATGTGTGTGAATGTGAAAGTGTTACTTTGCAAGTCATAAAGCATGAACAGTTATGTTATTTACACAACTCACACAATATTTTCCACTAAAAACAAAAGGGGCCTGAATACTGTAGAACATCGAAAGTTGCTAGTCAGCATAACTTCTCACTCCTAAATTGCCAGCATAAGTAAAAAAAGATTCTCTTTCGTCAGCACACCATTGTTATCACAGTCAACCAAATTAACAATACTTAACTAATGTTTGAGTTTTTTATCATTGGCAGAGAAATAAGAGGCTGAGACTTACAGAAATATAACAGAAAGCCCTCTTCATTTAATAATAATAATAATAATAATAATAATAATAATGAATCCACTGTCATTGACCCAAGCCTGTCAGAGCTGTAAGGTGCCACAGGGCTCCTGTAATTTAAAACCCTCATTCTTGGTGAGAAAACATATGTCACAGACACTGACTTCCCACTTGCAGATACGGGCCTAGAAATGATGTTTCTGACTCTAGCTCAGTCCACACCATTGTCTCTGTGGACCAGTGGGAAGGCTTGGGGATTCTCTCTGGTCTTCAGAGCCATGGGGAGTCAGCCTAGGCCAAGTTCTACCAAGCACTGCTCCTCTCCCACTAATCCATTTTTACTGTATCAGTCTGCAGCATAGCACTGTGTCCGCATGTTTCATGTCTGTCAACCCTCCAGAGGGCTTCTGATGGCATGGTTGATGCCCAGACATCCACAGACCTCTGTGACAAGTGGCAAAGCCAGGCATAATTTAGGGTGCTGCATGGAGTGCTGAGACACTGCTGAAAGCCAGTATTGTATCCACGGGCCTGATGGGATATTGCTTATGACAGTTTAATACAGCTGCAGTGTTATAGCAATTTATTTGCAGACATCTGTGCGAATGCCCTCTCTTTCCTCTTCTCTAAATGCCAGAGTGAGGTATGTTTATTGGAGCCGTGAGAAAGGCCCGTGGTAGATGAGAAAGAAGAGAAATCAACCATCGCTATATTACCTCCAAGTTTCAGTAGGTGTCAAAATATACGTTGACTTAGAGCCTCCCTGTCTTCAATAGGCCAGAGAATATATTCCAAACAGCTTACTTGGGAATCCTGGACCCTCCATCATCTGTCCTCTCACAGTCCTCTGTTCGTGTAGATCTTGTCAACTATAGACCCGTATTTCCAAGTCCTCACGGGCCAACACCTGTCGCTTGTGTGGGAAGGTTCTCATGTGAACATCTCCATGTGAATATACTCTAAGAGCATCCTATTCAGGAGACCACTATTTGGTTTTCAGTGCAGTAACAGATTCCCCTCCAACTCCCCATCAAGGTCAGAAGTAGTGGAGAAAAAATACAGGAGGAAGAGGAGGCCAAAGGTATTAGCGTATTGCTGGTAAAGTTGGGTGGGAGAAGGAGCCCTGGGATGGCCTCCTTTCGCCCAGGTATATTTAGATGCCAAGCCCCACGCCCCGCAGCACGAGCACTGCAGGGGGCTTCAGCGGCGTGCAGGTGTCGGGCTGAAGTCAGGCCTGAGCCTGGCACAGGAGAAGCAGCACCTGGAGAACAGGCAGTGTGTGGGTCTGCACAGATCTCCAGACAAAAAATCAAGAAGGGAGGTGAGCTAAGCATTTTCCAAGTTCTTTTTCTTATTTCAACAAAAGATCAGATGAGATTCTTTTTGAAGGGGAGAGAATCTGAGGGGAGGGAAACAAGGATAGGAACTTTCTCCTGAACAGCTCCTTACGTTCTGTTTTGAGAGCCAGCAGGAATGCAGAGAGGTGGAGAAAAGGGCCTCTCTTCCAGTCCCAAACGTGCCCCTCAAACTGGTCCCAGTTCATGGATTTCTTCTCTGAAAATCATCACCCTTTTCCCAGGCTGCGGGGCTAGAAACCTGAATTTCAACTTCAGCCCTTTCCTTCTTCCCAACACCACGGGCGTGAGTTACAGGGCTGTAGAGATTCTACCTCTACAGTTTTCTTGATGGCTCTCTTCTCTTCTGGCTCAATCGTGACAGAATCCCTTGCAGCACTCAACCTCCCTCATTGGGCTGCCTGAACAGTGGCCCTGGCCTAGCAGCTCAGGGCATGGGTTCAGGGTCTGGCTCCATCACTTGCCGGCTGACTGGCCTGACCTTAGAAAAGCTATGTCTTGGTTTCCTTGTCTGTAAGTGGAGAAAACAACGGCACTCGGGACAGGGCTGCAGTGCAGATTAAAGGAGATAATGCAAATGAAATCCTTAAAATAGGGCCAGGTACCTAGTGAAATCTGAAAAATATCAGGTACTATTATCAGTATTTGTAATGACTATTTTTTGAAGTTCGAAAGCATAAAATCCAATTTCCACACAATGAATTGTGTGTGTGTGCGTGTACATATTTTCATGTTTGGATTGTAGATAAAGGTATGATGTGATAACATTGGTTATCTCAGAGGCACAGCTGAGGGAGGGTGGACATCATCTACCTTCTCCAGCACACAGACGTCCAATGCGGTGTTTCACAATGAGCATGCACTTTGCCAATTAACGTAAAGGGGGTCCCACACCAGCTTGCAGCCTTCATTTAGGCCACTGTGTTTGTGTTTTAAGAATCATCAGATGTGGAGATTTAGAAGTAGTAATCCCCTCCTCAAAAATGTGGCCTCCATAATGAAATCCCAGTGCATTCATAGGCTTAGACAAAACCCTTCCTAATCCAGCATCCCAACGTACTCTGCTAATCCCCTCTATAGCCATTTATTACTCCGGCAAATCTTCACCCCTACTCCATCCTTCCTCAGGATGCAGCACACCTTTCCCCTTGCACCTTCCATCATTCTTCACATGACAATGAAGTGCCCTTTCCTCTGCCACGGACGCCCTTCTCTAATTCTAGCCTGTGTGGTGCTCCTTCTCTTCTGCTGTGAGGAAGCGTGGTATGCTGCTGGTCTTTAGGCTGGCCCCTGCATCCTCTCGTTCCAGTTGCCTTCCCTGTTCTTAGTGATAACGACAAAGAACAGTGAGAGGTAGGTGCCAGGCTTCACAGGCCCTAGTGGGACTCACCCAGCCCCCATCCTGTTTGGAGCCCTGCAGGTTAAGTCTGTAATGGATGGTCGGGTCGGACCAGTCGCATGAATGTATCTGAGGTAGTGCCTGACCTCGAGGAAGCTGTCATCCAATTCTTTTTCTAAATGTGAATATGGCTTTGCTTATGAAGAATCACCAAACCACATAGAATTGATGGCGGGTATGGTTATTGTGGAGACAGTTGTTTTTTTCTGGGTAGTCAATCAGGAAAGAGAGGAGTGTGAAAGGGAGGGTGTTGTGACAGAAGACAGTAATTGTCTTCTTTCTAACGTCTGTTGTCGAATTTCAATCCTCTTTTACAAATGTAGGAATAATTTTTGAAAACCTACGGCTGTCCAAAAGCAGAGGAGAAAATGGTTTCAAGGGAGCTATAGTGATTCATTTGTAAAAGTATTTTCCATCATAATAGGTAGTAGTATGACATAGATGGGATGAACTTCATATGGTAATGCGATTTGAATACTTTCATGCAAAGATATGCAATGCTTTGTAATCAGTTAAAGCTCACATGTCATTTTCAGTTCTATAATGGGTTAAATTGGTAAATAATGTACCAGGATGGATTGAAAATCAGTATCTTTTAATTAAAGATTCTCAGCATATGGGCAAAAGAGGTAACATAAATGAGAACCTAAAGCAGAGTATCAACGAAGTCCAATGTCCTGGTCTTTTTTGTTATGATTGGTGCTGTTTGGGCTCTGTTTTGTTAGACAGCCTCCCCCGCTCCAGGTCACGAAACCCTTCTGCTATCTATTATTGGGTGGGACTTGGTTGCCATATTTCCCGTTGTCTCAGTTGCTCCAAAGCTGACTTGTGTGTGATGTAAGGGGGAGTGAGCTGTGTTGTCGAAGGTAATTGTGCGTGCACCACGTATGGACAGATGATGATTTTGCCACTGGTCAGCAGGGGTGCCTAGTGTATGAATCAGGTAACTGTGTACGTATCCATCAGTTACAGGGTTCTGTAGGCTGTCCCATTGTCTCTCCATCTGTCCCACATTAACACCATTCTTTGTCGTTTCAGTGCTGGAGAATTAGTGTTGATGTCTGGAAGCCGAGCCTGTGGGACTGTGTGGGTGTTTTGAATCAGAGTGTCAGTTTCCACAGAAAAATGCCTGCAATAGTTGGTGTTGGGGTGAAATTCAGAGAGGGATGGTGTCTGTGAAGGAGTGGGCATTGAATCCCAGAGTGTGAAGTGCCTTCCTTGCTTAGGTGTTCTTGTGTCCCCCTCAGGAACGCTGTGTGGTTTTCTGAGGACGGTTTTGTGCATCTGTCCTTGGATGTCTTCCTAGATAAGGAACGTTGTGAGGGTTCCAGTGTGAAGGGTCTCAAATGCACATTTGCTACTGTTGCTTGTGTGTGAAAGTGCAGCTCATTTGCGTATCCACCGACTGTCTCTCTCGGAGTCCCTGATTTCTGACATGCTTGTCTGGAAGTGGTGCCGGGGTTACTTCTAGTCCATGCCTGTACCCTAACAACTCCACAGGAAAATACAATTAAGAAAGTTACCCCATTTACAGTTGCATCCAAAAGAATCAAGTCCTTAGGATTTTTCACTGTTGCTAAATGCATTCCTATGCACTGAAAACTACAGAATGTTGCCAACCACAGTTAGAGGAGATCTAAGTAACTGGAGAGACATGCCAAGTTCACGGGCTTCAAGACTGAGTATGATAAAGAGAGCAAGTCTACCCAAATACATCCAGAGGTTTTAATGCAACTCCTAACACACTTTCAGAAGGCTTTTTTTTGCCTTAGTGGGTCGGGGGAGGTTGGGGTGGGGGGGCACTGACAACTTGACCCTAATAGATTTATGGACCCAGAACAGCCAAAACAATTCTGAAAGAGAACAACACAGCACAGGGCCAACACTCCCTGACTTTCTAAACTCACTGAAGGCACTGCAGTCATGTGCTGACATAAGGACAAGCATTCAGGTCCACGGGCCAAACAAATGGTCACGGGCTCACCCTGACAGTATACTCACATCAGGGCAATTCAAAATGGAAGGGGAAGTCTTTTCAGCAGGTGATGCTGGGCCCCCTGCATAGTCAACAAACAGGGATCCTTACTTTCCTCACAGTTTCTGGGATGCTAGAGATGCTCCATCCCTTCAGCTGGGTGTAACCATGTGGCTATATTCACTGGCAAACAGTATTCAGGTGCTTGACTCACACTGTGAGGACTGCCCTGTAAGCATCCTTCAATAATACTTCACAAAATAAAAAAAAAACCAACAGGATACTGACCCATTTCAGAAGAGAGAATCCTGTTGTGGTCTAGTCCTTAAATTTCCTCAAACTATCAGTTCTGCCTTTATTTGGGGGGGGGGTCTTCATGGAAAAGACTGATGGATGTTATAGCTTGAAAACACAACAGATCTGACCAGCTCATTCTCCCCACCTCCGTGGGATTCATCAGGTGCCAGGGAGTGCACATCCTTTCCAAACTCATTTGGCTTCTAAGATAAACCCAGGCTTCTCATACATTAGGAAAACTTACATTTTCTCTCCATTAAGAACACAAATTCAGAATTCCTCCCTCTAGTAATACCATGAAATTAATACTGGCATGCTTTCCACATGGCATTTTTAGACACCCCAGCTCCACATAGCGCTTTAAACAATTCCTGTTCTCCATAGTGCCAGGGAGTGAACACAGAGCATGTGGCAGCCACGGGGGACAAGGAAAACCACACCAGAATGAGATCTGTGAGATGGGTCCCTGTTAGACACTCTCTGTGGTCCTGGACATGTCACACGGTTCTCATCGTTTTCCCCCAAAATTGGAAGTCATCAATCTGACTTGACCTAAATCACTGGAGTGCTGGGGTCAAATGAGATGAAATTTTTAAGATGCTTTCCCAGGCATCCAGTGTCGTCCAAGGCCATTTCTTGGCATTAATAACAGCAGCAAATAAACAAGTAAGAAAATGTAACTTGCTTTCCATCATGCAGGTTTACAATCGAGGTTATAATGAGTTCCCTGAAAAGTGCCTTATCTGCAAATACTGGGTTTCTCCATTTGGTTCAGAAATGGGTTCTCTAATGATCTGCATACCAAACCAGAATTGGATGTGGTCCCAGGGGCAGTGTGATTCTGCAGGAGGAGATGAGATGGATGTGTGGGAGCCCTCACTGTTATTCCCACCCAACACACCTGAGATGAACAGCAGGCTGGGGCGGGGGGGGGGGGCGGCAGCACGGGCAGAGCACATCTTCCTGCAGAACTGGACCAGATGCTCTGTGGGCCAAGAAATTAGTGGTTTGAGGCCGAGTCCCCCTTCTCACGAAAAATTCTGACATGCCCTCTTTAGGATTATGCTCCTCACTGAGAACAGCCGTGAAAATAATGATAACAACTGACATTTCTCAAAGATTGCAGTAAGTGCTCTATTAGCACTTATCCCTAATGGGGCATCAACACAGAAACTCAACCCTGTTTTTGATAAGGTACCTTAGATTCTGTCACTACAGGGCTTAGCACCCTAACATGGGGCGCCCTTACACAGAGACTGCAACTCTCCAGACCTCTCCCTGTCCGTCTCTCTGACCTGGTACGTGCCACTCGCCTGGGGCTCATGCGTTCAGACACGCTGGCCCAAAGCTTCTCCCTTTGCTGTCTCTTTTTCTGAAAGTGCACTCATTCCCAGTTATCATGAGAAGGGATCCCTTTGCTCCCAGCTCGATGCCACCTCTACAGAAGGCCTTTCCTGACCATCCCCTCTGAAATGGCCTAGAAAGGATTAAGTCACTGGGCCCCAGGCACAACGGCAAAGCAACAAAGTGAATCTGCACCTTCCAAAGCAAGGTCCAGAGAAGATCCCATGGGAAGAGTCAGAGTCAAGGTTTCTCGTTATCCCGAGGAAACAGTTTCCATGGAAAACTCTCAGATTTGAGTTGAGGCAAAAATTCTGCTTCATGCTGGGTTGGGCTGCTTTTCCTACTTAGTCCAGAAAGAACTGCAATTAACATAATTAAATAAGGCCACATTCCAGACTGACAGAAGGGGAGGAAGCTATGAAGGAGATAAAAGTGAAGGACATTTGAGATCTTGTACCTGCCTTAGGAAGGCTTCATTATTTCTCCTCATTACAGTAATTGTTGGTCTAACGCCAGCTCTTTCCATCAAACAGGCCCAATAAGACGCTGAAAACTGAATAAACACACTGCCTAATACCAGTGATGGAGGCAAAGGGTGAAATTTCCACTTAGAGACAGCTATTCCTTGTTGAAGGCTCCCGGGGGCACAGGGCTACTCAGCTGAGATAGTTGCTAATTACGGGTGGACAGTCCAGGCAAGCAGCCAGACCAGCACCCCAGTGTTCCTGAGGGTCAGCCATTGATTAGGTTCCCGGCTCTTGATTAAATGTCACCACATGATTAACTCATTAATCCTCAGGCCTTTCTGGAAGAGACCCTCGTTCAGCATAGGAAGCTTTCGCCCAATAATTCTTCCACAATTCTTCTCTTCCCATGGATCCCTTGGGGGAAAGTTCCATGGCTCACTCTCTTCCTTTCTTCCCAGAAGCCTCCTTCCGCTTCTGTTTCATTTGCTAATGACTGATGAGGTGCTCCCTTCTTTGCTCAAGGCATAGCATGGCTAATTTAATGTTTTCCTCCGCATAGGAACATTCAGGTAAGAATGCCTGAGACCAAGAAAGCATCATGCTCATTGTAAATGCTTACTTAGAGACTAATTGGGGAGGCAGTAAAATCAAGCCACGTGGGTTCACAACCCTGCCGATCACCTATGTCACACCTTGTAAAGGTGACTCTCTGACTTTCTGTTCCCTTACATACAACAGTTGTTGGAAAATAATACTACTTATCTTAAAGGGTTGTTAGAAATTAAATAACCTACTTAAAAAACAGCTAAACATCTACAGAACTTTAATGTTTTTAGATTGAGCCTAACAAAGAACTAGTAAGAATATGAGACTACAAACCTCAGGCTCTAGCCTCACCTGGCTTCTCCCACAGATGAGGAATATCCCCCATTCTCCAGTCAGAGTTCAGAAGAAGCTGAGGCAGATCTTGCTAGCCTGCAAAAGGCTACATACACCTCACACTAAATCCCATTATGATCCTGGAAGCTGACTTTGTCTCTAATGATGGAAGAATACCAACGACTAATTAGGAGCTTTTGTACATGTTCCAGGCACTGTTCTTTGTATGTTATATATGCACCTTTATGTACACCTCTTAAAACCCAACGGAGTCGGTACTGAGTGACAGACAGACAGCAGACCAACCCAGGCCACTGCCCGGGGACCTCAAAGCAAGGCGACAGGAGCCTTCCCTGCCTCTCCAAGTTCTTCTCCACCCAATCCCTGCACTTGTGTTTCAGGTATTTTCTCACATCATCGGGGCTTTTTTTTTCCCTCTTTCTCTCTCTCTCCTGGATCTTTCCCCTTAGGTCATACATGACATTTGTTCCATCTTCAGAAGCCCAGTAACACCAAAACAACACACTTTATCTTACCTTCCTCTCCAGCTGCCTCCCCCTGTCTCCGCTCATCTTCGCAGCATGGATCCTGGAAGGATCCAACCCTCCCTCTTTCCCAAGTCTCTCCTCCAGTGTTCTCTGGAACCCACTCCAACTAGATTTCCACGCACCCTTCCCACAGAACTCTTCTTTTTAGGATCACCATTGCTCTAGGCGTATTTTTCAGTCTGTGTTGCTCAATCCATGTCACTAAATTTCTGTCCCATGCCCCTTCCCCATCCTTCTTGCCCTGCCCATAGCATTGCCTATGAAATCAGATCCACCTTGACACGCTTTCCTCACTGGGTTTCCAGGGTACCACATGGTCCTGGGTTTGCTTCTACCCTCTTCCAGCTTCATCCCCTAGGCTGCTTTCTCCCCAGCCTCCTAATGTGGGACTGAGCTGTGCCTCCCTCCTCTTCTTTCTCTCCACTCACTCCCCCGTTGGTCTCATGTGGTTTTAGTTTGTAAACACCACCTAGATGTGGTTGACTTCCACATGCATATTCCCCTGTCCAGAGCCCTTGCCCTGCACCGCTTCCCCTTCATCCATTCAGAAGGTTCACAACCCTTTCCGGTGTACCCCACACTGGGGGCCTCCAGGGCAAGGCCAATTTCTCATATAACTCATCACATTATGTGCAGCACACATGTTCATGCCTGTGTATAGGCCCTTCGTGAAGCAATGTGAGACACCCTAGCCTAGTAAAGAAGAGGAGAGAACCTGCAATTTCAGCTAGGATAAAGGGATTGGATCAGGGTACCATGCACATCCAAACATCTGCTCGCTCCGTCTCACACCATAGGTGACTTTTCAAAAACTTTTCCGCCCTTGGCTCCACTCTGTTATGGATGCTGAGGAACTGAAGGAATGCTGCAGGGAAGCCGGTCCTTACTGCCCACAGCAAATGTCCTATGGCCATTGGAACCTTTCTGTCATCCCCAAAGTATAGTATCAGATTGCTACTGTTTTAAAGACTCCCTTATTCGCTTTATAGTCATCATTGTATCTCTCCTTTAAAGGAAGAGAACAAACTCCATCTAAAAACTATGAATTATGAAATTAGAGGAGCTTCAGTTTGCTCAGCTGTAAAATGGGAAAATAACTCCCTGTCTTCAAAGAGTAAGTTAAACACTCTATTAAAAACTATGGTATAGCTTATTAAAGGGAAGTGTTGTGAACATATAAAAACATAATTTATAATTACACATGAAATCCCATTTTTCACAAGAAACCCTGGAAGCAGAATAATGTTCATGGGATTCTGACTCCACAGAGAGAAGTAGGCTGTGTAACTTCAGAGCAAAGCTAAAACACAGGCTCTTAAA
This sequence comes from Macrotus californicus, assembly GCA_007922815.1. Classification (NCBI taxonomy): domain Eukaryota; kingdom Metazoa; phylum Chordata; class Mammalia; order Chiroptera; family Phyllostomidae; genus Macrotus; species Macrotus californicus. The sequence goes on from VMDR010001201.1 coordinate 45,949, forward strand.
TCTCAATTTACGTCAGGAGTATTCACTTTCAAAGCTAATCTCTTTACTGAACACAGTGCATACGCAGATAAACTAGAATCTTCTGTAATTAAAGAGATGGTTCTATTTTCTTCTGATAACATGTTTATATCTTCCCACTATTTTTAAGACAGAAAATGAGAAACATTGCCACTTCAAAAGGCTGAAGATAAAATTCCCATGGCTCCTACATGCTTCCTTTCTCTTTCTCTTGGAAGTTCATGTGCCTTAAAATTGAGATCAAAGAATGAATTTTAAGGCAATGGCTACATTTTTTACCTCAGCAGGATGATAAAGGACTGGAGTATTAGACAGAGGTTCTTCGCAGGGGCTGTCCATGTTTCTAGAATGAAACCCGGGGCAGTAAAGCCACCGGTCGACACAAGTAACTTCTGGTGTGTGCAAATTGCGGAAAAACAAAAGTGACCCCATGCGGGTTATGGGTTTGACTCCTCGGGAGGCACCGTCTACCACTATTAGTGTGTGATTCGCGCCGTCTCTTGAGTGCTCACTCGCGGGCCTGGCCTTGCACAAGAGTGCATGTAGCTCTTAAATCTTCTCAGCAGTCGTCCTGGGTTGTTTGGTAGGTCTTAGCTTTTTGCTATTGTATATAATGGCTCGGGGAGCGGAAGCGCCTGGCCCAAATTAACGAAATCCAGACCCTTTTCTGTGTAAAACATTGTTTGAGATGACCAGGTATTTTTCTGTCTGGGGTAAAAAACAAACAACACCCAGATAAAAGTTACCTCCGGACCAGCGGACAGAAAGGCACAGGTACCTTAAATATGTAATTTAACCAGGGTGCCCCTAGGAGGTAAGAAGATGTGGCCCGGGAGGAGCTTCTGTGAGGAGAAGGTTGAGACTCTGGACGAGCCCGTGAGGTTTTGAGAACCGTGAGATAGACGCAGGATTCAGATTCGAAGCTTGTGCACTCTCTTGGGTGCCGGCCTGTAAGGAGGACACCAGGCTGCCAAGCCAGTGCTTTCAGAGGGCGATTGCCCCAAGGAAGAAAGAGCGTAAACCCATGTTCCATGTAGAGGAGCTGGGCAGCCTCAGGTGGTTTAACTGGGAGGAAAAGATGCGAAGGTCTGTGGTATCCTCTTTGAATCAAAGGGGGGCGGGGGACTGCCTCGATGAGGAAAGATTCATCATGGACCTCATGACAGCGAGAACTGAATTTCTAAACATTGCAAGGAGTCAAACATGTCTTTCTTATACGAGATTTACATGGAACCGTCCAAGCTGTCCAAGTTCAGATGAGAATAAATAGCCTTGAAAGGCAACAAGTCTCCAACTCTCCGAGGTACATAAACAGCAGCAGACAGGGGGTCAGCAGAGGGACACTCAGGCCTGGGGGTTGGATTCACACTAGATTACTCTCAAAGCTCTCCTAGCGGGGGATCCTCTGCATAGTTTCTTCTGATTCGGGGATTTGGAGGGACACTGCGATGACACAGCCCTTAAAAATCATCTGGGTTTCTGGTATTAAACTTTCAAAGACAGAAAATTTCCCATGAGTGGGACAGCCCCCAGGTAAATATGCTGCCTTGATTTTCAGGTTAACAACCTCAATGTTTTCCTTGCTCACTATTCCTCTCAGCATGCCAAGGACATAGCATCGGGGTCTAAGTTATTTCTCTAGATACATTCAATATGCTTTTCCTTTTCAAGTAAAATTACACACACACACATACAGATTGAGAGAGAGAAAAGTCACAACCAACATCAAGGTTTTTCATGATTAGGTTTGAAGGAAATTAACTAGTTAGCACTCAAGGTGTGCTGACCAATGCTTTTTCACAATGTCCTTAACCTATGAAACTGAGTCTTAGGGAAGTCAAATATCTTGCCTAATGTCTCACACCCAGTACAGCGACACCGTTAGGTGCCCATCTCAGATCTGAGTGACGTGGACTTTCTAACTAGAGGCAGGAGGACGGGGTCAAGCTCAACCAAGTTGGGAACCCACCTGGCCTGCCAGGTGACAGGTACCTGCCACAGCAGGAGGCATGTAACTCATTTGAGTTACCTTGGCAAAAGCTCAGGAACTAAAAGGAAGATTTTAAAGACAAAAATAACCTGGCCTGATGCCTTGATCAGAAGAAATGGCCAGGTGGCCTCGCTGCCTTCGTGTTTAGCTTGAAGACAAGCATCGGCATGATGGGCACTCCCTCTGGGGAGGACCTAGACGCACACGCCCACCCACAGGGCTAACCCCAGAGCAGCTTTTGGGTTGGAGGCTGGAGGAGGTGCGGTAGAGGGCGGGGCCCCCAGGAGCCTCCTCCTGCTGCATTGCAGCCAGCAGGCATTTGGCAATAACCACTTGTCCACAGCCCTTCAGTAAACTGTCACCACTCCCGGGTCAGATCCCTATACATATTTATCTGTTACCTTATGATTAGCATATTCCTTCCCTGCCCCAGGAGACCACACACCCTCATGTCATAATCCGGCACTTTCTTAATCTCCATCTTCCTCCCTTCCTTATTATGATGCTGCTGAAAGCTGACTTCCCGTGGACCAGTACCCCTCCCACCCCCCTCTTCTCAGCTGTCGCCTCACCGTGCCGGCTGACGCTGTCTCCAGCTTTCCCTAGATGTGTGCGGTGCAGTCACACTCATGTTTTCCTCTGGGGTTTTGCAAGGTTGGCACCGACAGATTCCTTTCTCACTGCAGTCAGACTAGTATGAACCAGCTAAAGGGTTCATTAAAAAGAAACTATGGTTTACCTTAAAAAAGAGAATTGTACCAATGAGAAAATTAACTGTATATAGTTAGTTTTCCAGCCTTTGAAATCCCAGGGTTCAGAAAGAAGTATCAAGCAATGAATGGAACCAGCCTCTCTCACGCACTAGTAATAGTGTATTCCTAACACCTGGGGTCACGTTCCTGTTATGGGTCAGCGAGCATGAGCCTGTGGGGCCTAGCTGTGGGCCATGGTGTGCAGGAGAGCGCTTCTGTCCCTAATTGTCTCAGACTCGGGCCTGAGGGGACACAACAGCAGGAGCCCTCACGCTGCCACACTTGCACCCAATGGGTGTTCAGGATCCAAAAGAAAGTGTGTTGTCAACCCGCAGACTTGTGTGAGCTTTCTTCCTTGTCATTTAAGTAGATTTTTCTATGATGTCTGAATCTTGTTACCTGCTACAGTGCTTAGTTGGACCCGATTGTAAATTCAGTGAAATACGTTGTCTGACCACAACAAGAGATGGCGGCCCGTGCAGCCTGACTGTCCTGGCCTTGCACGGTCCCCCCCGACCCTGTCCCTCCAGGGCTGTTTCGTTAGTGCCTCACAAAGACGCATGATCTCATTTTACTCTCAGAACAGTAAGTCGGCCACTGTCGCTGCCCTTTTTATGGCCGAGGAGACTGAGAAAGGACCTATGCAGTCACACAGCTTAAAAGCAGCGGTCTTAGAGTTTCACCCAAAGTCTACGTGTTCGCAGGGTTTGTCCTCTGCGCTTACTAGTTCCCGTTTCTAAAAGAGGAAGGCTGAGGGAAATCAGACCTACTTTTTAAATTATTGTCAAATCGCACGTGTGTGCTGTGCATTGCTCACACACACACACACACACACACACACTCTTCCACTGTTTCCCTCTCAAAAAATAAAGGTTAACACAGTATCTCCAGCAGTGCGAGGCCTGACACTCCTCGTGTACCTTAGTATTTTCATCTAGAATGCTCACTGATAGGCAAACACATTAACAGCTATTCTGGCATGTCACAGCGGGGATAAAAGACCTGGAGTGGAAGGAAAAAAGGGTTAGGACTCCAGACAAGCTCTCCCAGACTTGGAATCACTGCAGTGACCCTGGTTGCCTAGACAAGAAAAGGGAACCAGAGGGGAAGAAGTGGGGAGATGAGGGAGACAGAGAGACACAGAGAGAGAGGCAAAGCGCAGTGAAAAGAACTCTGGAGGTGTAGATACAAAGACTGGATTTGAGCCCTAACCCCTCCCTGGCCTCCTTTAAGTCCCCGGGAGTGCTGTTATTTGCACAAGAGAACCAGCCTTGTTGTCCGCCTGGGGGTTGTCCTGGCGCTCACAAGCACAGAAAAAGAGACCCTTTGCGAACTGGAAAGTACTAACCAAGAAGTTACAAAAGGGAAGCCGGGGCTAATTTTGCCCACAAAGGTTGCAAGTTTGGCCTTTCAGAAACCAAAGGTCTACCACAGTGATGACGATGGAGGAGGAATTTACTCTCTACAGGGCCTGCGCTCCTCTGTCCACCACGGTTCCTCCAGTCCCAGCCTCTCTCTCCCTGCTGCCTGCCTGTCCTCTGCAGGCATTTGTGTTTGTCCCTCTACTGCATGCCAGGCATCCTCTATGACCAAGACAGCGTGCAACGAACCTCACTGACTCGACCTTCTGTAAAATGCTAACGGAGCACAAGGCTGGCACTGTGGCGTGAGGAGGCGGAGACTTGGGAAAGCAGACCTCTGGCCACATTTTCAACTCCGAACACAAAGAACAACAAAGCAAAGAGCATGGTTTTCTGAGACTTTGCCTAATCCAGAGCTGCTGCCACTGTCCTAGCTCTTTAAATGATGCTGCTGAGATTGGGAAGGAAGGTGGGGACAGAATTCTACCATTGACAAACCCCCTTTTCACTGGTATCCACAGTGCCCAGGAATTCGTCAGTAACAGATGCTACACCAGCTAGGATAACCAGGAAAACCCAATGCACCTGTGGAGGGGGAAAGATGCGAGAGAGAAAAACACATTTCAGCATCCAAGAGGATTGATTGTTAAGCAGCAGTAAGAATTTAAAAGCCAATTTCTGAAATGCCTCAAACAAATGCCTCTGGAGTGTTCTGGCAGGCTGATGAAGAGGAGAAATTCAGGAACTGTAATTCACACAGCAACTGGCCATTCATCCTGAAAATGCATCTGCTCTGGGCATTATTTATCCAGCAGTTATCTTTGATTGCTAAATGAATCTGCGGCATCTCCTGTTTGTTCCCAATTCTTTGATGTCTGGTGTCAACCAGGCAGTTAATAACTGTCAACTGAGATACTGTATTGGAGGGACTATATTTAACAAAAGATTAAATTAGGGAACTCAGCCAGGCCACCCACTGTGCAGGAACGCATTCCTCACTAGAACAAAACATTACCATCTAAGGATAAGAAGAATTTCAAATGGGAGGATTAGGATTTTCCCAAAAAAAATGCAAGGTGCGAGTGATCACCCTCAAACTGGGATATGTGTGGCTTGGTCTATTTTAAAATGCCCTCCCAGCTCAGCCTTTGCCTGTCATGGCCTTGGAGACTCATTTCGGCCCGGAGTCGGTACTGATGCTGACTAGCCCTGTCACACATCATTCTTCGTATCTGAACTCCACGAGTCAAAACATTCAGGCAGAATGACGGAATAGAAATCACACTGAACTTGTAGTCAGAACACCAGAGCTTGATGACCGTTCCCTTGCTCTCTGCCGTGTGGCTGGCTCTTCACTGACCCTCGGTCCCCATCAGTAACCATGGTATCATGTATGGGTGTGAGTTGTCAGAGCTACAGCGCCTTGCAAACTCTGTGTATGTTCAATGGATTTCGGTACGTGTGGTTTGTTGACACTTGACTGGCCTATCAGAGAGGGACTGTTAGGAGGAATGCAGTGAAGACAGAGAGAGCCAACATGGCATAGGTGCTCAATTCCAATTCCACGTAAGATGAAGGCAGACTCCAGACACACAGAGAAAGATCCAAAACTCAGATTTGGCGTAGTTAGGGGTTAAAGAAGAAGAGCTTTAGTGGGCCAGAAGGAGCTCTGAAGTCAGGGGGCCTCTACCAGAAGTAAACAAAACCAGAAAATCAGGGAGCTAAGGGTGAATCCACCATGAGATGTAGTCATTTTATCTCTGTAGGCCCTGTGAAGCTCTAAGACAACTGTTGGGGTTTTTTTTTTTAATCACATTTGGACTATAAATAAAAAAAAACAGCTACTAAAAAAAATGGACTATACATGTTCAGTGAGCCACACCCATGGGAGCAGTAATACAATTCCATCCCTACCCAACCTGAGGGAAATATAATGGCCCCACTTATCCTTGGTTTTCCTTTCCTTGATTTCAGTCACCCGTGGTCAACAGTGGTCTGAAACTATTTAAAAGAAAATCTAGGATAAGCACTTCACAAATCTTAGACTGCACACCATGGTGAGCAGTGTGATGACCTCCTGCACCACCCACTCCACCTGCCCTGGATGTGAAAACGTCCCTTTCGCCCCACACCCACACTGTGTATGCTCCCTGCTCATCCGTCACTGAGTACCTCTCTCGGCTATCAGAGGGGGGAGCAGGGGCACTACCGAATAGCATTCTCAAACATGGTTGTCATTAGGTTGAAAAATCTGTACTATTTGTTTGCTTTTTCTTTGATTTTTTTGGTTCATCTACTCTATTGCTATTACTGTTTACATTAGAAATAGCTAACATTGAGACTTCTCAGGTATCAAACCCTGAACAAATTACTTTATATAGAAGTAGCTTAGTTAATTCTTGTAATCAGCCCTTCTGCGAATGAGAACATGCAAACTTAGAGAAAGGAAGTACCAGGTCCCCTTGCTAGAGCCCCATTGAATATGATTGATAGAGTCAGAGCATGAACTTAGTTCTGGATGATTCTGTCAGGAGAGATTTTGTGACCTGAGTTATTTCATCTCTGGCATTGCTCTTTCCTCTTCTGAGAACAGGACTAAACAGGACTACCAACAAGGAGCGATCATGCGCAAGGGCAAGGGCCTATCTGTGGGCCTTCTCACACAGCATCTAAGGGCACTTCTGCATTATGTACAACCTCTAACTCATTCTGGCGCATTTCTCAGTCCTTTGCTCACCGAAAAAACCCGCTGAAACACCGTGAGCCCTAGTGATTAACCTGACTTGTGCGCGCATGCGGTACCACGAATTACTGCAAAACACCTGCACCATCCCAACCCTGCGTTTTGTAGCTGAGGAATGAAATACAGTGTGTCTGACTTAGGTATTTTCCAAGTGAGAGAGTTAGAAAAATTATTCCTTTCTGAGGGTATTTTTGGGGGAGCAAATGTTTAGAGCAGTTATAATTTAATAGTCTGGCTCCACTACAGAAAGCCAACCTCGAGGCTGTCTACCCAAATATTCCCTACAGGCTGCTAAGACAACCAGGCGTTCTACACGTTCTCCCCTTTCCATTGTGCATTTGCTTCTTAAACAAGAACGTTAACAGCATGTACCCTGAGACTTTGTTGTTCAGAGAGCATACATTTTTTTTAATTAACAAAATTTAGATAAGCATTATTGAAAGAACTAGGTTGAATACCCAAACTCAAACAAAGGCTGGGGAATTTTTTTCCCTTTAAAATCCACACCTGCTCACCGTTGACATTTTACCCTCATCCTTTTCATTCTTGTTGTCCCTGATCTCCTGTAATTGGCATCTCAGATTCCCTATTTAGTGAAGGGTCTGAAATTTCAGTGTCCAAGTTTGTGACACATCTGAAACGCTCCGTTTGGCTCTTTCACAGAACCATCTGGATTGATTCAGCTGTGCTGCATCTGGGTAGGTTGGTTATGGGCCAGGCTTAAAAAAATATACTGGATGGAGTTGCCTTTCAAGAGGTTGGTTGTTTTTGCTTTTTATGGACTTGGCCATAAAATCGGAAATTAGGAAATAGTCTCAGTGGATGAAATCCCTTTCAAAAAATCACCCATTCTAGTCTTGACTTTACTATTTGGGAAACTCTTCTTCACAACTAACCAAACATTTTCTTGCTACAATTAACGAAAAAGCCACATTGCCTTCACTTTAGCATAGAGAGGAAAGTTTCCCAGGCAGTCCGACAAAGCTGTGAAATTGTCACAATAAACTCATGATCACGGAGCTGTCAGGAGTTTGAATTAACTGGGGATTTCAGGTAACCGACTGCAGGCTAAAAAGCAAAGACTGTACACATGGATAACCTCTCTCCAAAGTGTCTGACCTCACTTTCTGGACATAGCAAGACCTCACTTTCTGGACATAGCAACACTCCTCTTTCTGCCCTTCAGGGGTCTCGTTGAGCAACTGGGTTGCACTTCGCTGGACCATCTCAGGTACTGGCCACTGACTTCCTAAAATGGACAGGCTGAAGAAAGCAACCATTATTCCACAGAGCATCCTGTGCTACACTATTTAGAGCCTACCTAGCATCTCAGGTGACTTTTTAAGACATGTCCTCATTCATTCAGCCTCTTCTTAACCAAATGTTCCTATAACTGCTTGACAAGGTTTGGCCTGAAGGGAACTCATCTAAGAGGGTGAGAAACTAAAACTAACACATTTCCTTATTCATGACCCATCCACAGGGTGTCTACGCACCCCTGCCCCTCCCTCCATGAAAACCCCCGAACCAGACTAGACTGATTTAGTTCTACCTCAGCACAGAACACGCCGCCACTTCTGTCCGTGTCTCAGACCAAACACCTGAGAGTCATTCTTGATCACTGTATGCCTCTCCTAGAATATCAGTAAGTCCTGCCCCTAGACCTCTGAATTTTAACCTCCCATAATGTCACCTTCTCACCAACAACACTTGAATCAGCCTTTAAAAGTAACTGTTACCCCATCTTTAACAGCTTCCTCCCTGGTCTCCCAATTGCTACTCTAGCCCCTTGCCATCCATTATTTTCAAGCAAAAAAAAAAAAAAATACACACACACAAACGATCTCACACTCAGGAATCACCACCATGGTTAACACCTTAGTGTATGTCTTTGTGGACCTTTTTCTATGATTATTTTTTAACCAAAGTGAGAGACTATAATGTCCCTTCTGTTTCTTATTTCTAGTTGATAGCATCACCTCTGCATTTCAGTAATTTCTAAAATGTTCCCAGTGATCCTGAAATGTCTTCACAGCTATTTTCCCCCAGTCCAGCTCCATGCTTCAATCATACCCTCAGCCCAGCATAGTCCTCTTACATTTCTGACTTACTGAAAAGACGGAGCCAATGTCCTTAACGTCCTTTCTTCACAAAGGAGTTGGACGTTTGTTTCTGTAAATGTAAATCAGATCAGTTGACCCTCTTTCTCAAACATACTAAGGGCCTTCATGTAGAGTAAAATCCAAACTTCCTCAATGACCTGCAAGGCCCTATGATCTGTCCTCTGGCCAGCCTCACTAACTTGACCTTCTAACTACTCTCCTCATGCAGCACCAGTCACACAAGCCTAATCTCTGGTCCTCAAAGACTCCAGGAGGTACAAGCTCCATGACAACAGAAATTGTACCCAGTTGGTTACCACTGCAGTGCCTCCGATAGGGCCTGGCACCTGGTAGGCACTCAACAAAAATTATTTGGTGAATCAATGAATAGAAAGCTCCAAGACTCTTAAGAGAAGTTTGGGGGGGGGGGGAAACTGTATGAAAGACAAGCCAGAGCAGATTCAAAGACCGTCTAGGCCAGTCTTTCTGGTTATTGCTGAGGAAATGGTCAGCCAGAGAGGAAAAGGACACATCTAGAGCAAGGCCTACCCAAAAGGAAACAGTCTGCAAACGCACTGCTCTGGAAGGCAGGCCACTGGTCAAGTGCGAGGCCCAGATTCAAGAACACAAAAGGCCCTGAATGTGCTCAGAGAGAAGTGGTCTTTGCAGATAACATTTCCAACAGGAAGCATCTGGGTCTAGAGCTGTTTTCCTGAACTCTGTCTGGACTAGAACTCTGCAGTGCTCAGGAGGTGGTCTTGGGTGTATGCCTGCACTTTTGAGGAAACCTGTGAGCTGTCACAATTAGACATCTGGACTCTAATTATCTGGCAGTGACCTTGACCTCCACAGAGCCTGATCTCCCAACTCCTACTATGGTACTTGCCCATACCAACATTCTGTCCCTGAACTGTGAGTGCGTTTTCCTTAAAAATAATAAACCCCCAAACACATAATATGACCCAGTTTTACTCTGTGGCACTGATCCCAATGTTGGTTGGCATGGACAAGCTCACCAGCCTCTAGTCACCGTTTGTCAGGCGCTCTGCTAAGTGGCCTCTATGCATTATTTCATTTCAAGTTCATAGCACCTCTTACAGGTAAATACTATTCTTGTTCCCATTGTACTGGTGAGTAACCTGTGCATCAAAGAATTTAGGTAACAGGTCCAAGGTTAACAGCAAAACTCAATGAAGACGTCCTGCTTCAAATCTCTATCTGCCGATCTGCACATCTTAGGATCTGTTGCCTTCTCTCTGATGCCTCAACCCTCCTGGGCTGTATGTGCCAGCCTCAGCCCATTCTCAACCCTAGGTACCTCCTTATAGCAGATTCCACTGGGGGTGCCTCATTCCTTTAAGTTCAAATTCGTTGTCAGGCTTAAACTGAGAATTAGTGAATGTTTACTTGATATGTCAGACATATCAAGTGACTCAGGAATAGATCCTGCCTTATCTCCCCCCAAAGTATCTAATCTTGCATTTTTCAAGTCTGCTGGCAGGCTACTCTGGAATATATTTTAAGATAGAGGAGTCATAAGAGCTTGGCTATATGAATAATAACTTCCCCCATGTCTATATTTTGGCATATTCTGTCCTGTGTAAATATTTAGTTATGTTTAGGAACAAGAAGTAGTCATTGTATTTATAACCTCAAGCGTAGGGAATTTCAAAGGCCATTTGCTCCTGGGTTTCTTGTAGTATATCCTTCTCTTCCCACCCTTTCATGCAAATACAGTCTATACAGATCAGCGTCCTGTGTCTCTGCTTAAGGAGGGGTGTGTGTGGTTGCTGCAGGAGCAATGATGGGGGGAGTAGCGATACCTGGCTCCTTGGCTTGCTGCTTTTGCCAGATAACCTGAGGCTGGAGAGAGTCACCTACTCAAGGTCACAGTTTTCCAGCTGGCTGTAGTTACCACTGCATGTTTGCACTTAGCAAGTTGATGCTAAAATGCACAAGTTATTTCAGAGTATGCACCACTTCTTTACCTGTGTAGCAGGCAGTGTATTTTCTTCTTCTGCCCCAGCTGACTCTAAGAATTGCTTCTCCCGATTTCCCAGGCGCACCTCCCTGGATTCCCTTGTGCAGCACACTGGTTGCTGCCTCCAGACCAGGTTGCCTAGCAACCAAGCTCTGCAGGCTTCCTAATAGACAAAGGCTTTTCCTTCCAGTCCAACTGCTGCACTAAGGCTCATTGTTGATAGGGAACAACTCCTTGCTGAGCGTACTCTCTAATCTGGAGGCAGCTTTGGGGACTTGGAGCCAGGAGCTACAGACATCTTTCCTCAACAGAGAGGAGGAGTAGACCTTTGAGGGCCAACTCTATTGCATGGACTATTTCCTACACTGATAGATGACTTTGCCTGTGTTTCCAGTTGGTCACTCACCAGACATTACAGAAGGCATTCTGTACAAGGACATCTGAATTCAGAGAAAAATTCACATTGCCAACTTCTTGTCCCACACAAGCCCCAAAGAAGTCATCTAATATTGCAAGATACACAAGCACCTTTTGAAGTTATTTCATGCCTGTCAATTGAGTGGCTCAGATTTAAGCTCCATTCGGTAGAAACCCTTGCACCCATTTCACATGATCTTCACATTGCACCATGCAGAGGAGGGGGTGGCGTTTCCACGTAAAAGAAGAAGAGGGGACTCACCCAAAGGTAGACAGGAAAAAGGAGACGAAGCTTATTCCTTAACACCAGCCTTTCGGAGTCCTCTCCATCCAGGCTCCATCCGGGTGCTTGTTCCACTCTGGGACAGATGCACCTTCATGTGAACAATGATTTGATTTTGGTGGCTTGCCTGCAGAGAAAGGAGGGCAGAGGGTCATTTTCTAAATTAGTAAATAAGCTTGGAGAAATGTAACAATTTATTCTGGGTTACTCCATAAAACTGTGACCCTCTTATCTTTCTGAATCAAGACAATCAACAATTAAACACTCCATTACTGATATCTCTGTGGCTTTGTTATGAGACAGCACATGAATGCATCCAGAAAGTTATGCAAGCAAAGAACTTTACAGAGATGATTGGCAAAATGCAATTAATACACCCCACTATTGAACAGGGCAGGGTTTTGTAATCTTCCAGGTTTTCCTAGCAAAAAGCAAGATAAACTTAAGGAGGAAAGGCATTGTGTCTATTTCTTTTGCCTTTGTGTCTTATGTATGCCTCCACAGAACCTGACATCTAGAGATCAAATCATAAATATTTATAGAACTAAAGAAGAAAAATGAAGAAAAATAAGGAACTAGTCTGTTGTCGAATACAGCAAAAAGAGTTTGTGCTCCAATTCCTGCCTCATATCATTTAGGTAGACTAAATACCATCACCTTAGGTTCAAAATCCGGACGACCGTTCTAGCATTTTAGTATTGCTAAAACCTTGGAATGTCTTCCAGAGGAAAAATAGATAGTCTTCCCTGTGAAACAAGACTAGGCAGCCAACTGCAAGGCCAGAGCCTATGTCATTCAGATCACAAACAGGAGGAACACTGAGCCAAGCCAGAAATGTCTGCTTAGCCCTCAGTATTTCAGTTCCTCTTCGTCTGTTCAGTATTGTTCCACACTTGAATATGATGATCATCAAAGGCACTTTGCTTGCTTAGTTCATAACCTGTTATTGTTAGGGCAAGTTCATCACAGCATATGGCATAATAGTCAGACACATAAAATTCGGGGTCAGACTGACCCAGGGAAATAGCCTCTCCTCTTTCCTAGGAACTGACTGCATGACCTGGAGGCTCTTCAAACCAGTTTCCTAATAAGCAAAAGGGAATTAGCATAGCACCCACATCAGAGTCTGGTTGTAAATATTTAATGAGGTCGTGCTTGTAAAGCTCTTAGATCTGGCCTATAGGGCCCAGCAAATGTTGGTCATTAATTTTAATAATAATAGTAGTAATTTAAATAATTACATATTTTATATATTATATCTTTCTATTTTTTGAGGGATCCATGTTCTTTGACCAAGATCCTAAAACGTCCCAAACTTCTCAGTCAACTCATGGAAAACACCCCTAGTGCATGTCTAAGAAATACAGGTTCAAATAGCATTTAACATAATTTACTAACTTTCCAGGTCCAGGGAGGAAATTTCAGAGAGGTAGCAGTCTAGACCTCTTTGGTGAAAGAGCTGCTATCGGTACCCCACACCTCCCTGCTCTGCCCTCCCCCCGCACCAGAAGGAGGAATTTACTTAGTGCACACACTGGGCCCGCCATCCCTACGCTGGAAGGAAACGCACCATGTTTCTCTGTCACATGTTAGATGTTCCTGACACCATCTGTTCCCCTAAGCCCACAGCACAGTTTGCCTCATTGCCACAACTCCACTTGAAAATGTGGAGAAGAAATGTGATGAATGATTCTGAGGACTGCTGTTTACCTACCAGCCATCCACCAGCGAGTGGTAGGGATGGCGCTGGATAAAAGCACAGTCTGCCAACTCTGGGAGTCTGTGATTAGCCCTATCTAACACGTCACAGAGCTGGCATGACAGACAGACACAAGGGCTGAGGCCAAAGAGTTTTAATCCAGGAAGGACCTGCTGCTACAAACCCTACCTTAGCTCTCATTTATGGAGTTCTTACTTTCCACTAGGCACTGTGTCAGTTACCTCCACATACAACAAGCTCACAACACCCAAAAGGACGACACTGTTATGGTCCACATGTCCAGTTGAGAAACCAGAGGCTTGTGAAGAGTTAATTTACCATAATCACCCCGTTAGCAAACAGCAGAGTTGGGATGGGAACCCAAGTTATCTGCTCAGACTCTCTCCAGTCCCACCATTAAGCAGTTTTCATCTCCTAGAGTTATACTTCCATCCTGCTACTGTTGTAACCCTAAGTACTTACACACACAACTCACACCACCTGTGACCCCACCTTGTAGGAGCTCTGTAAATATCATCAGTGGGTGGTTTGTCAAATGGGGACAATGACCAGTGTGATCAAATAATCTGTCATCCAAGTCAGGGCCTGTTTAGAGGGAAAGGAGCCCTACTAAGAATCTTGCTAGGACAACAGCTATAAACTGCGATCGTCCTGGACAGATTGGACCACATGGCTATCCTGGTTATAACCCTGTGTTCTACTATAGCGACTTAATGTTGTAAGTTTCCTCTGTGATAAACACCAGAGACAGCCTTTGAAACAGTTAAACCTGAACACTAAAAATTGGAGCCATCCATCCTAAACACCAGCTCAGAAAAAGAGACTATCAAAAAAGACAACCTGGCTGTCACCCTGGTTTTGTTTTCCCTTTTATAAATGTGTTTGTAATTTTTTTCCCTACTCCTCAGCAGATGCTACCTGATTTGTGCTCTGGCTAATGTCACTCATGTCAAAAGCATTGCCAAATGCAATGAGGTACAAGTGACACCAGCAAAGATGAGCAAGGCCCTGGCTGGTGTGGTTCAGTGGATTGAGCACTGGCCTGTGAATCAAAGTGTCTCAGTTTAGATCCCCAGTCAGGGTACATGCCTGGGTTGTGGGCCAGGTCTCCAGTAGGGGTACACGAGAGGCAACCACACATTGATGTTTCTCTCCCTCACTTACTTCCTCCCTTCCCCTCTGTCTAAAATAAATAAATAAAATCTTTAAAAAAATGAAAAGATCAAGGAAAATGGCAATTGTCTGCATTTCCATCCTATAGACTTCGAATGAATTGAGGAGCATCGTGATAGAGAACATCTGGACGTGTGAGAAGCCAAGCAGAATGCTGTCATCCCGAACTCAGATCTGGGAACGCTGAAGTGGGCTCCACCCTCAGGACTGGAGGGTGAGGACTGGGGACCAGGGCAGCGGCCTCGGAGCTACAGAAAACTGCAATGATGTGCTTAGGAAACCTGAGTTCTTGCTCACACTGTTACTCACTAGCTTTGTGACTTAGGCAAATTATTTATCTTAGTTGTGACTCTGTTTATTAACAATAAACACACTAAAGCTCCCTCAATCAAAAACTATGACAAGTGGTATATTTCAAGGATCCATGGGCATTTCATGGAAGCCAAGGGCAGGAACCCAGCAGGGCCTCCTAAGTAGTGAATAAAGGAGCAAAAAATACATTGCAGGACTGAGAGGGAATACATGTTTCCTTTTGCTATTGCTTCTTTCTGTCAGCCTGCTTCTTTCTCTTCTGTTTTATTCCCTCCCATTCTCAGAGTGGAGGACAAGGTAACTCAAGTTTTCGTGGTACAGGTCCAACCACCAGGAAAGACTGATGCTTAGTTCTTATTCTCCCTTCCTTGTCTAACTCCCAGCCAATGATCTGCTTGGCAGCTAGTGTGAGCTGTCTTCCCCAGGCCCAAAAGGCAGACAAAGGGCATTGATTTCAGATACCACACCTGAGGCCCACTTCTATGACCCAATAGGAGGTGGGTAGGTTCCCATTGCAGGGGGAAGTATTTGTGAGCAGAGGTAACATCTTCACAGGTGTCCATTAGCTTGTATCACTTCATGCCCTATCTTCCCTCGTGAGGTTTAAGTCTTAAATGATAGCATGTCAGATCAAAAAAATAAGTATTGTGGAACGCAAAGGGCTTTACATCTCTCGGGCACTAGCTTTACACTTGTTACCCTGGAAATGAGACCTAAAGCAATCACATTTAAACCTATATCCTCTAGATTTCCAAGCTGTAGTCCTCCTCCCATGGACACCTGGTAGGTCAATGTCATTGCCAGAAAACAAACACAAAACTTTCCTAATGCGAATGTTGTGGGCTCAGAGTTCACTGACAGGCCAGAACTCTCTCCCTCTCTAAGTTTATAATTAATTCCATTGTTTGCATTATGCAAATGGTACCTTGTATAATTTCGTATTCATACTTATCATTAATAAACTCAGTTGTTATTTCTCTAACAGAGCTCTGAGACATTTAATTATGAGACCTGCAAACAGAACGTACAGGCTGCAGACAGTGGGAATCTTTCGTGATGCTGACAGATTTTGCTCACGATCTGCCATAATGATTAATATTACTATTAATTTTGCCAGGCACATTGTCAACATGGGTGCTCAGTATGAAGTAAGGAAGACTCCTTTGCCCAGAACCTAATTCTCCAAGGACTGCTACTAACAGGGAAATGACAGACATCTCATTCAAGCCCTGACATCACGTCAGTTGATCAACAGATCTCTGTTGAGGCTTGTGATGGGCAGAGTCTCAACCGTGTTGGGACTTAGAAAAGGGCCAGGATGTGAAACAGGGTTTCGCTCCCCAGCCCCCGCAGCTGTGTCTGATCTGAGCCCTCCCTCCCTCCCTCCCCACCCTCCACAGACACGACCTTGTGAAAAAGAGCACCAGGGTCTACTTCTGACTCCACACCCACGGGTCTCAAAGCCCCGCCATTACAGGGGCATCATTACATCCACCTCCCTAGCTGGAACTGGCAGACAGGGAATGCTTTGTCAAGGAGCAGAAAAGAAGAGCTGAAACTCAAGTTTCCAGGTGTGTTTTACCCAAGATTCCCTGAAGTGATACATGCGCTGGGTAAACGCGAGCTACTGTGCATAGAAGCATTGAGAAACTAGGTGGATCTGACATGGGAAGCCCTCTGCAGGTAAACACAAGGAGGCTGTCAGCTCCAAGTGGACACAGTACAAATTGTTGAGTGGGAAGTACCATCTGACCAGTTGAGTGGGAAGTACCATCTGACCATCTGAGAGGGTGAATTTTGTGGAGACAAGGAGGGAAAAGTGATGGAGAGGAAATAGGAAAAGAGGAGGCAGAGAGAGAAAGAAAATGCACAATAACATTGAACAGGCTGAGTTTAAAGAAAATACCAACTTGAGGAGTGGCTGTTCTTTAGACTCTCAAAGGTGCGGACGTGCAAACATACAGACACAGACAGACATAGGTGTACATTTCCCCCGCCCCCGGGCACTGGGTAAATCTACAGTCTCCTCGTCTTCCTCAATAGGTACCACTCACGTGTCCAGGCACAGCATAAGCACACTGCCACAAATCACACACATACATCCTCCCTGTGTGCATCTCAGCAAAGCTGTCTGAATAAGTGCAGAAACAGAGCACACACATACTTTAAAGACAGACATGAAGACAGAAGCTGGCTGACCACAAGTTAATCGGGAAATCAGAAAGACCTGACGAAATGCCAGTAGAAAGGTCAGCACCGACCGATTCCTGCTTCCTAAAGTGACTGGTAATTTTTCTGCACTTCTAAAAATAGAACTGAAGATGGAAGAAACTCAGGTAAATGGCTGAGCACTATCATTAGCCGGGTTGGTGCTCGTTTTGGTCCTATTCAAATGCTAGCTAAAACAGTAAGTTGTAAAACATAAATCACTCTCCTGTTAGAGTCATCTCCCCAAATGCACAGAGGAATCAACCATGACCCAAAATACAAGCATACACTTAACACTTGTAATTATCAAAATACATCATCTACTGCCATATCCCACCTTAGGTGATTAAATGGGCTTTCAGTTGTGTATTTAAAGGCGGTACTGCATAGAGGAAAGCACCACGGGGTTCACTTGAGAGCCACCATTTATTAAGAACTAACCACGTGTAGACATTGTTCCAACATCTTCACATTATCTCATTTAATCCTGACGACAACTCTAAGAAATAGGTACTACTATTATATCCATTTTGTGGATGATGGAACTAAGACACAGAAACTATGCCTAGGACCTATTATGCATAATATAAATATTATGCCAAGGAAAAGGCAGAGCTTCAACTTGAACCCCTGTGATCTAGCTCCAGAACACTAAGCTAAAATGAGTATGCTGCATCCCCACGCCGGCTATCAGCTGGTAGCAGCTGACTGTAAAGCAGATATGGAGCAGTACGGTTGCCCGAATCAGGGCTTGACACGAAGGAGTGCCACAACCAGTGGGTGAGCACGCCACGGGTGGGAAGGTGAGTGCAGACACGCATTCGGAGTGTTTGAACACCAACCTGGCTTCCAGAAGGTTAGCAACCACTAACCAAATGTGTGACCTTGCCCAAAAATGAAGAGAGAGAAGTGAGGAATCAGAGATAATGTCACTCTTGACAACACTTTTGTGGGTTTGAACACCTATGTGAGGACCTCCTGGCACAGTGCTAAATGGTTAGGACAGCTTAATAGCCTGAGATCGTAGATTGTTACCCCCTGGTTTACAACAGGACTTTACAACTGCAGCCTTTTTTTTTCCTCTACCCACCCCTGTGTTTATCACTAGACATAACAGAATTTATCTGTGTGCTTACAATGCAGTAGAGATGAAACGCACGTCCAAAAGTCACAGGACCATGAAAGAAAGGGACTTTCACGCTCAAAAAATTTAGTGGAGAAGAAAAGGAAAGGGCAGTTGAAATTTTAACACTTAATGCTCAAAAGGTTTCACAGTCTACCAGTCCAAAATGTAATGATGTACCCACCTTCCTAAAAGAACAGTATGCTTAATACTGAACCTGACATGGGTAAGGTGGATACTCTGTCCTTTTAATCTTAACAACAACTTAGAAAACTTATCCAAGGTCACCCAGCCATTCTGAGCAGATCCAGAACTATTATCCCAAACTGCTAAAACCAGCCTATCTTTCCCATGGCCCCAAGTTTGCTTTGGGAGGGACAGGATGCACCAAGCATGTCTCCACCTCTCTCATAACCAACACCTCTGGGCTAACGGCTGGCAAGAAAGAGGGCTGTGGACTTGAACCTGGGACGTCTTGGCACTCAGCCTGGCTCCATTTGAATCACACTCTCAAGTGACAGAACTAACCAGCCATGGAGATTGAATTCACTAAACAGAAAAAAATGAGGCTGCCAAAAAAAAGAAAAAGCCTCAGACAATCTAAGTCTGTGTTAAGTAACAACAGCTACTTATTTACTCCTTGTCTTGCTTCAAGAAAGATTTGAGACCTGGAAAGAGTTACCATGTTTTAGCTGATACCGAGAAAGTCCTATCATATTAAAAGAGGGATTAGACATGACTGCTTGGTGGAAGTTCCAAAACCTGTCCTAAAATTTTTTTTAAAAGATATCTATGAAGTAGTGAGCACCACTAATATCTGAGCTGTTCACAAAACACATTTACAAATCGCTCTATAAGTGCTTCATGTCAGGTGGCCAGAGGGGACTTTTAAAAATCATACCTTTAAGCAACTCAGAATCATATACATGCTAAGACATCTTTTCTTCTTTACTAGGCACCAGTTTGAAAGATTTGGTATGCTTTTTTTCCTAAGCACAAGAAGTCACAAGGTGGGAAGAGGAGTGAGGGTTTTTTTCTATTAAAAAAGCCACTGAAATTTTTATTTAATCAAAATTAAGGAGAGTGGAAGCATGTCACCTTACTGAAAGGGCACAATAGCTGAGATCACATATCACCTACTTCAATCATTCTAGGATTTACTTTTATTTCTCCCCACATAAGAGCAAAAATATGTCCCACCCATACTAGCTTCTGAGCTTGAGCTATAGATTGTACTGTCAACCATTCGGTAAATATGGACAACAGCAAATTATTTTTCAAAGGTGGGCACCATTAGCCCAGCGCCTTGGAACCGAAAAGGGCTTCAGGAACAATCCCATGATCCCATTCTTTCTTTTATGAATTCAAAATCATTATCCTGCGAAATCAGTCCCCCTCATCAAGCTATTTGTAATGCCGTTAGTGATCTCATCTGCTCCACCCCAGTTGAATACCTTATTATACGTGGAAAGAAAAGAATAAAGCTGTTTTTCCTCTATTCTGCAATTTCCAGATTTAAAAGAAAATAAATCTTTCTGCATTTCAGAAGGCTTTATATCAGATTTCCTTTGCCTTACTTTGCTGATACAGCAAGTAGACACAATAGCTGTGTGGGACAATTTTCTAGCCAACTTGCTGCATCCGAGCAATGCAGGATGAAAGATTGTATTCAAAATGCACTATCATAGTCTGTCTGCCTTTCCAGATGAGTAAGATCATGGCTTCCATTCAGAGGAGAGCACAATAAAAATAACAATGACCAAAAAATAAAAAGAAAAAAATCCTTTCCTTATAGGAAGGAGGTGCTGAATATATTTAGAACCAAAGACCAAGAATAAAACCATAAGTAAGAAAGTCTAATACTTTAGAAATGAGGTGACAAGGCTGGGTATGAGGCAGTAGAAAGCACAGTGCTGAGATTCAGATGGAAATTGCGTTCTGCCTAAGCATATTGTAATTCAACCACAACTGCACTAAGAACAATAATAAAAAATGTGGCTTAACCAAAACATTGAATGTTTTCAGCTTACAGACTCCCATTTGAGCTGAAAGGGTCTTTAAAGGTCACCTGACCCAGTGGCTTTCAACTCTGATGTCATGTTTAAATCCCTGGACAGCTTTTAAAAAATACAAATGCCTGGGCCCCATACCAGATCCATGAGATGAGCATCTATAGAGGTGAGAACCAAGCATCAGTGTAATTTTAAAATCTCACCAAGTGATTCTAATACACAGCCAGGCATGAGAAAGCAAGATGAGAAATTAAAGCTGAAAGAAGTAAAAGGGTTTGTTCAAGATTGTCTCAGCACTCGGCAGGCGGCAAGTACTGCCTGTACCTTTTTGCCAAGCTAGAAGACACCCAGACAACATACACAGAGGAAATGCATAGGGGGATGTGCAAAAGTTGTCGAGATTCTTATTTGATTACAGCAGATATCTGAGTAGTTGGAAATTTAGTTGCATTGATGATGCAGTGTGTCTTAGTGTCTGTAACATGCCAAAAATAGCTAAGCATTTCCCATGCATTTGTCTTTACAGCCTGTAAAAATCCATTAAAGAAATAAAGATGCTGATGCAGAGAGAGAAATTATATTGCCAAGTACACAAAGCTAATAAATTTCCAAGGATGAATTTAACACTGTCTTCTTTCTTTGAGGTAAAATGTCTATGAAGAGAAATGCAGATTTCGGCGTACAGTGACATGAGTCTGGCAAATGGATACACCCATATAGCCAACACTGCAATCAATATGTAGGAAATTCCCCTACCTCCCCTTCAGGTCACTCTGCCACTCCTCGGCCGCTGTGGTTCTGATTTCTCTCACCATGAACTAAAACTTCATATAAATAAAATCAGATGGTGTGTTCTCATTTTCTTCCTGGTTTGTTCAACATAATTTTTTTTTGAGATTCATCCATATTTTTCCAAGTATCAATAGTTTGCTGCCTTTATGTAGCTGAGGAGGATTCTTTTATATGAATATGCTACAATTTGTTCACTCATTGCCCTGTTTATGGTCATTTGGCTATTAGTAGTAGAACTTTTTTGGCTAGATACTAGCAAAGCTGCTGTAACCTTGTTCAAATCTTTTTGTGAAGATATATGTTCATTTCTCTTAGAAATGAACTTAGAGGTGGATACTGAGCGGTAAATACTTAGGGGTGGAATTTCTGGGTCAGCAGACATAGGTGTATGTTTAATTTTAGGAGCAACTACTACACTGTTTTCTAAAGGGGGAGTTCCATTATATCAACACTTCCGTGAGCAGCAGGAGGGTTCTGCTTCCTCCACCTCCCTCTTCCCACCAAGAGTCTTTGCTGCCGGTGAAGGGGTATTGCACTGTGGCTTTAATTTGCATTTCTCTGATGACTGCAGCCATTAGTGCTTTTTCATGGGCATAGTCACTATTCATACATCCTTTCTTATCAAGAGTCCAAATCTTTTGCCTAATTGTATTGCTTGTCTTTGTACTTTTGGCTCATTCTGTCTTTATTCTGGATCAAGTTCACTGTAAAATGTTCTCTGCAAATATTTTTTTCTCAATTATAGCTAAACCCTTTTATTTTCTTTCAATGAACATGGATTATTTTTTATAAAATCTATCGCTTTTTCTTTCATCTCTAAAATCCTCTCCCTACCGAATGATCATAAATGTATTATTCTAAGTTTATTTCAAAAGCTTCAAAGCTTTGGCTTTTATGTTTGGGTCTGTAATTTATCTACGGTAATTTTGTGAATGGTGTAAAGTTGGGGTTGAGATTCATTTTTCCCAAATGTTTATTCAATTATTCCAGTGCCATTTATTAAAAGGACTTTCCTTTTCTCATTGAATTGCCTTTGACCTTTTATTGAAATTAATTACATGTGTATTGATCTATTTCTGAACTCTACATTGCCCCATTGATCAACGTGTATAGCCTTGTGTTAATATAATACTGTCTTGATTGCTATGGCTTATAAATCTTCATATCAAGCAACATAACTCACCTGACTTTGTTCATTTTCAAGATGTCTTTGAATGCTGTGTATGTTTTATATTTTTATATAAATTTTAAAATATTATGTTTCCACAAAAAAGAAAAATCTTAACATTTTGCTTGATATTTTGTTTAATCAAAACAACACTGTACCTCCCAGTTCATTAATTAACATGTTATCTCCAGCCATTCAGGTCTCCTTTAAATCCCTTCGGGGCATATTAGGGCTGGTAACAAAGGGGTCTCACAGATCTTTTTGTTAAATTAATCCCTAGATTTTATGGGTATCTTTTATGCTCCTGTAAATGTTATATTTTAATTTCATTTTCTAAATGTTTGCAGCTCATTTATAGAAATACAACTTATTATTTTATATTGCTATTATATTGTCACTACCCACTGAGTAGCTATAATATGCCGGAAACTGTACTAAACATTCTGTACTAAAGTCTGTATAGCAATCTATTTAAGATACAAAACAACTGAGGCAGAAATAAATTAATTATATAGACAGGATCATAAGGCAAATAAAGTTTCAAGGTTGAATTTTAAAACCCAAGTCTTTCTAGTGTTAATCTCTATGCCCAAACCACGGTGCTATGTTTATGTCATGGTATGGGGCCTTGACTGTCATCCTGGAGGGTTCACCCATGCCAGTCATTGGATTTCCGTAGTGGATTCTTGAGTAGAGAAACAGCATTTTGAAAGAGATGATCTGAGGAGCCTAAACAGATGGAGGTGGGAAGGATGACGTGGATGGGCGACGAGAGACAGACTACATATTGTCAAACACCCACATGCCGCCACCTCAGATTTGACTCTGTTTCTTTAAGTTCACTGAGAGTGAAGTTTCATGCCATTGCCGTGGAAAAAACAGTCTGATAGTTCTTCAAGTGATTAAACATAGAGTTGCCATATGACCCAGCAATTCTGCTAGCTATGTACCCCAGAGAAATGAAAGCATGTCCACCCAGAAAACTTATGTGTAATGTAGCCAACGCAGTGTCCACCCACTGATGAATGCATAAGCAAAATGTGATATATCTAAATAATGAAATATTTTTTTACCTTAGAAAGGAATGAAGTGCTGATGCATGTTATAATGTGAAAGAACCTTGAAAACATTACGCAAAAGGAAAGGAGCTGGTCATAAAAGAACACATGTATGTGATTCCATTCACATGAAATGCCCAGAACGGATAAACCTGTCTGGACAAAGAGTAGACCAGTGATTGCCTAGGACTGGGAGTCTGCAGAGACGGGGGAGCAATATGTAACTGGTGTGTGACTTTCTGAAGGAATGAAATTATTCTAAAATAGACTGTAGTGCTAGTTACATATATTGCTAAATATACTAAAAACCATTGAATTCTATACTTTATTTAACTTTTAATTAAACTTACTGTGGTGACAATGGCCAACGAAATTACATGGGTTTCAAGACCATATGTTGGGACACAAAACTAGCCTCAACAAATTTAAGAAGATTGAATCCAGCACTTTAAATGTGTGTGTCAAACAGTATGTGAATTATATCTTGACAAAGCTATTAAAAGAATGAAATCCCTGTGCTTTTTCCCAGTACAATGCCTGATGTTTAATAGATGCTCAATAAACATTTGTTGGAAAGGCTAAAGAAAGAAAAAATTCACTGGCAATAGCCCCCATTGACTCCAGGTATGGGCTACAAAGAGGGAGAAATACTTTAAACATATGAATAAACTCACTCTCTTTCCTGTATTTATTCCACCATGTAATAAATCACTTAGAATACCACTTACCATTCTAGGCTTCACTTAACAAAATTCTTTACATATTTGGGGGGCTCCTTCTGGTGGCACCGTTGCCATCCATCACTCCTGTCATTTTCAGCACTACCTGGCACTGCCTTTGGGGGTCACCTTCCTTCTCCTAGCTTGTTTCTAATAGAATTCTCGAAAGCAACCTTGAGTAGCTGATGGATGAGAATATCCAGGGAAGCAGAAAAGGGTACAGCTGGAAACTACAACAGAGCTATAAGATCACTGAATACAATAAGTAATCTGTGTCCCTTGACATTTCTGCCTCCCTAGTTTTCAACTAACAAAAAAAAGAAAATCTATTCATTGCATCAGTAGGGGGCTAGCAATCTCTGTCACAAATAGGGGTTGTTACCGGGGAGATGCGAGTTAGGGGACTCCTCCTCAGCCCTTGCATTAACTTGCAAGAGAAGAATTCAGAGGAGAGACGACATGTATAGTAGAAATGAGATAGTAAGTTTATTTATGAAATACACTTGAGCATGAAGCTGCAAGTGGGCACCCAGCTAGTCTGAGTGCCCCAACTATTGGAGTTTTAGGGGTTTTATGCGTGTAACCAGCTTCTAGATTTCCCCTCCTCCTCTTCCTCTTTCCAGACCTCAGGGATTAATACACAGTTTCAAAGGCTTTCTTTCCCAGATAGTGGAAACAATACATACAGGACTTCAAGGGTTCCCCTCCTCCTGTGCTATCATGGTTTTTCTTTTGATTTTCAGAACACCTGGCAGTCT
This sequence comes from Macrotus californicus, assembly GCA_007922815.1. Taxonomy (NCBI): domain Eukaryota; kingdom Metazoa; phylum Chordata; class Mammalia; order Chiroptera; family Phyllostomidae; genus Macrotus; species Macrotus californicus. The sequence continues at coordinate 70,639 of VMDR010001201.1, forward strand.
TATTGGGCCAGGCTCAGGACTGCTGAATTAATTGGTGAGACATGTCTCCCTTTTGTTACTAGCCTCCTGTTTTAAGTTCTTTGTTAGAGTGCAGTGGGCGGGGCCCTGCTTTATTTCCTGTCTGGCCGCTCATTCCTAGCTGCTACCTAACAGGGTCAATATCTCTTCTTTTTCTGAGAGAATAAAATAGCAGTATCGCTGACAGGGCTTGGTTTTTGTTTCTTACTATTCTAAGCCCTTTTAGTCTTAAAAAGTTATAATAGAAAGGGACCTCAGAAATGCTTTCCAAACATTAATGTGATTTACCTGAGGGTTTTGTTAAAATGCATCTAATCAGAGGCCCCTTGTAATAAAAGGGAAGTACTTCTGCAAAGAGCACTTATTCTAACTGGCCATTGCTTCCTGGTCTCCTTTATTCCCTCCAGCAAGGCCTCATCAATGTTGCATTTCATTATTGACTGCAGAGTCTCCTGCAAATGCCCTCTTGTGCATTTCCCTCCATTTGCTAATTTGAGGAGCAGGGTGGGGAGAGCCGGCCAAACTTCATTTAACCAGTTGGTCTGCAAAGGTCTGAGCATCAGTGCCAAGAAACAGGTCCCAGGGAAGAAGGCCAAAACCCTCCACATCCCATTTGTTTTTTTCAAAGGCCACTGCCCTGGCTGTAGACAGATGTCTGGCAGGCTACATCTGAGGATATTTACTCCACGCCTACCCACAGATGGCTTCACCAAGTTCTACAGCATAAACTCAGTTTCTTCCCAATGCCTCCATTCTATCACCAGGACATCACAGAAGCTAAAGCTGGGTAGACATTAGCATTATGGTTTATATCAGCTAATTGTTTAATGCTCACATACTACGCAATGTGCAAAACACTTAAAAACCTCATTTAATCCTCATATCAACCCTGTAAAGTAGGCATCATCACACCTCCCATTCCACACCTGAGTAACCCAAAGTCACGCAACTAGTGAGAAATGGACATGGCATTGACATCCAAGCGGGATCTGCCTCCAGAGCCTATGCCCCTCCCCACTGTGCAATAACTACCGGAGATGCTAGTAGGAAGGTAGCAGCGCCATCAACAAAAGTACAACCACTGCAGCAAATGCTTTACACCCACGATTTCATTGAACCCTCACAGCTTTGTGAGTCGTAGGGTCAATATCTTGCCAAAGCTCAGGAGAATGAGCTTAGACAGGGCTGATAACTTGCTCAGTGCCTCAGAGCTGCAGACAGCACCCATTCTGCTTGGCTCCCGTACCCGAGCTCTGCTAGTCACCACCGCTGCCATCCTGTTTGAAAGGGAAACTGAGGCTCAGAGGAAGACATCTCCAGGCCTATGTTTTCAGACCAAATCAGTTTAGCAGTGGCATCTCTCGAGCCTGGTTACTGACTGCCAGAAAAAGTGCCGCCTTCTCAGCACCGTCTGGGAGAAGACGCCACCAGGCTTCGGGTTAAGGGAGGGAGTGTTCTGAGAAACAGTGGGGGACAGAGTGGCCTTGGAGCCAGAAAATAAGGACTAAGCGATTTATTAGCTGCTTAACTTTGCCCAAGACACTTAGCCTGTCTCAGGCACCTCCTCTTTCACTAGGGAGCTTATTATATGATTCAGAAGTTTTGCCGTTAGGGCTATGCCAAGATAGTGTGTAGGCAAGAGCTAAATTAGGCTGTAAAAGTATTAATTGCTATCATTTAAGACTGAATAGATCTTTATGGGTCAAAGTAGTAAAAAGTGCCTTAATTGAGAAGGTGGCACCCAAGGTTGGCTCTAAAATATGTGAGAATAAGAACTGCATTTCTTTTTTACTGTATTCTTACTCTGCGTCAGACCCTGAGATAGGTATTGTACATGAATGATCTCAGATTACTCTTCGGAGAACTCATACATTTATTATTATTGTAGCTCCTATTTTAGAGGTACAGAAGTTGAGGCCCAGAAAGATGGGAAGTTAAAGAGCTGGCAGGTGACACGGTCAGGATTTAAACTCGGGGGTTTCAACTCAGGGACTGCACCTTGCTACGTCCCTGGGGAGACTGAACGGATGTTATGGGGAGGGCTTCAATGAGAGCAAGAGGCATCCAGGGCTGAAGTTCAGTTCTTCACAGCGACTGCTACACATGCATTCCACAACAGGGAATTGCGACACCCTAAAATGATAACCTGGTTGTCCCCTGTGCTTGCAAGCAGGGCAGACATCACCACTGTGCATTTCAAAGGGGTGGGAGGATCCTTCCAAGGTCATCTAGGTAATCAGCCCCTTCTCCAGGAGCAGTGCTTCTTCCTTAATCCCTTGCCTTGAAGCACTGGTCAAATTCCCGGACATCAGGTCTCAGGTAGTAACCACTCTGTCTACTTTACAGTCTCTTTCACAGAGCACAGATTACAGATAAGGGTGCTGACACGTATTAAAGTTCTTCCACAGACAACAAACCTCATGTAAATACAAGGGATGTGGAAACCTACAACAAGAGGCCTTGGATGACACCAAAAACACGTCACCAAATGGAAACTGAAATGCATGGCCTTGCCTGTCCGGTGGAGCAGTGAAGCTGGAAGAAGCCTCGGAAGTCAGCTCATCCAAACCACCCACGTGACAGACGGGAACACCAACTGAGGGCCTACGAGTAGAACGACTTGCACAGATTCCCCAGATGGAGGTTCTGGACCGAGGCGCACACCCAGTTTCCACGCTTGCAGTTTGCTGCTCTTCCTTCCTCACTGTGCTGCCCCCACACACGCTGTGACCACTCACTGTCAAGTCCAGCCCATTGCTTCTCCTGTGATTCACCTGCCCGTTCCTCTGAAGCCACAAGCCCAGGAACCATCACTTTTAACCCTCTGTCCCTCACTGGGGCATTCTCTTTGCTGACCTTTTCACCCTGGGTGCCCTCAGAGGGCAGCACTGGGAAGGCCTGTTAACTGACAGCCACCGCTACGACTCCTGCAGGTGTGAACGACCCCCTCCAACCGAGCTGGCCCCGGTTACCCCAGGCAGAATAGGCCTCCTCTCTGACAGGAAGCTCTCTGAACTTGAAGCAGGACAACTGTCAGTGTGTGGCGAAGGAATAGCCTGCTGTGAGCGGAACAGCTTATCAATATAAAAACCCATTTGATTTCACATAATGGAGGCTGAGAGGGCTTGGAGTGAATGACGGTGGAAGCTCATTTACATTTTAAATGAACCCAGCACTTGCCCAGGGGCGACACTTCCTAATCTAATCGGAAAAACACTGCACTACTTTTTCTCCTTTTTAAAATCCTTTTCCTTAAAGTCAGTAAACAAATACATTTCTGCTCTCCAAAGCTATTACTATCTGTATATCTTTTAAGCATAAAATCAAGACTGTGCCTTCAATGAATGGCTGATGTAAGCCATAGAAGCATTTCCACATGAGTTAATAGACTGAGTGACTTGTGGGATTCTCTACTTAAAATGCAAAGGAGTCTCACTGGGGGCCAGACTCCCGGCCGGGCCTCCAGCTCCCCTTCCCTCACGGGGGAGGAGGGACAGAAATAAACGCTGCTTGGCAGGACTGGCTCCAAAGACACTTCAGTGGTTTCCACGGTAATTCCACGGAGAAGAGCCCATTCCCTTCGGGCGCCCAAGGCCACGTGAACCGAGTGTGCACCACTGCAGACAGTATTTGTCCTCCAGTGAATGTACATTTCTGAAACAGAATGATCTGAGGGCACGGGGGGTAGATTTTATGGTATGTGCAGAATATATCTCAACAAACAGGATCCAGTGCCTAGTGACTGCTGTATCGCAGATAAGCCATCACTATCCCTATTTTTGTATTAGCTTAATTTTTTATTATGGATCATTTGGTGAGAAGTGAACTGTTTTGGGGAGGTTGAGGAAAAGGTGACTATCGGATCTTAAGGTGAGAGAAAATGACAGCCTGGAAGAGGTGCCACGAAGACGGGAGGAAGTAGCAGGATTCGGGATAAATTTTGAAGCAGGGCACCCACGGTGTGAATGAAAGCACTGTGCTGGATGGGATTTCTGAGCCACTGGATGCCTGCAATAACTCTTATTGAACAAAAAAACCACCAACTCCCCCAGTCAATACAGCTGCCATTAAAGGGACCCCTTGATAGAGACTATTTTTTTCTTCATACTCAGTAGTTGATCCAAGAGCTATTTCAGTTAGATACCTCTGGGGCTTAAAATTTAACAAATAAAGGACATTTCTTCAAGCTGATAGATCTAAAGATTTTCACATGGCAAGTCTTGAGGACACCCACACTGATGAAGTACAACTTGAAGGAGAGGAAGCAATTTAGGCCCATGATCCAAAGAATAGGTGGTTGGCTTCCTGTTCCAGCAAATATTGACTGATTAGATCTTGAAACTCAAGTAAAGAATCAAAGTGAGTGATCTCCGGTTCACCCTGCAATAAGCAAGGGAGCATTAAACCCTCAATTGTAAGGAGGAGACAGCTGCCCAAAGGCGTGGAATTCCAGGCCATTTGCCTCCAGCAATTTGCATGCAGCGCTCTAATTTAGCTGAAGTGTGCAGGACAGGTAATAATTAAGACCGCAGAGGTCTTGTCCTCCACTGTAATGATCCTCAGAGGGAAATGCCTGAGCTGAACCATAATGGATTGATGACTCCTTCTGAAAATAATGGGTTGAAAAATCCCCCTACCAAATTAGGCATTAAAAATAAAGTCATCCTCTATAGGACACTCCAAAGATAATGAGAATTAACATTTAATTCGTGCTAACAATATTCTAAACTGTGCAAATTACTTTATGCGCATTGTTTCATTTAATTTGCACACCTCCGTGAGGCAGTTACCATTATTGTCCAATTCTGAGCAAGCCAGCGTCCCAGCTTTAAGTAGTGGAGCTGGGATTCACATTCACACTGTCCTACTCTAGAGCAGGCACAAGGTACGTTCCCAAAGACAGTCACTGTTTTCCTTCAGTCCAGGGGTGTCCAACCTTTTGGCCTCTCTGGGCCACACTGGGAGAAGAAGAGTTGTCCTGGGCCACACATTAAATACACACACACTAATGAAAACTGATGAGCAAAAGAAAGGTTTTAACTAAATTTACAATTTTGTGTTGGGCCGCACTCATAGCCATCCTGGGCCACATGTGGACTAAAGTTCAGTCCAAAATGAAGATACCCAGGATCATGGCATGTTGAGCCCCTTCATATCTTTTGAGCAACCTCAATCATTCCTTCAGCTGATGTGTATTTATAGCTTAATACGGTATTTGATCAATCAAAAAACTTGAACACAATGTTCATCAAAATGTCCAGCAGTGAAAAATACAAAAGATATAGACCTAGTTCTCTGCTAAACATTTTAAGTAGGAGATACAAAGATCATCCAGGATTTAGCTTTGAAATATCTTTGAAAATAGAGAAATAACCACGCAATGTTTTAGAATGCAATCCACGGTAGCATACAATTACACGTTCTACTGTGTGGTCCCGAAAGTGTTTACTGGGAGAAATAAGAAAATAATAATACTTGAGAATGAATTCTCAGATGGGTATGACTATAAATCTCCATTTCAGTAACCACCAAAATTATGCCTTGACTGGCAGTGAGGAAATTTGGTGATCAGAAAGGAAGAATCATTTTACCTTAAGAAAAATTACATGCTATATAGAACTCATAAAAGAACCTCAAAGACGGTTTTCACCTACTTTTGGAATTGCAGAATTATGGACGAGTAAGGTAATTTGTAAGAGAGAAAATAACGAGATATGAGAAGGGAAGGACGCATGGAAACTCTCTCTCATCACAGTCACGGCTACCCCAAAAAGAAGCTATAGATTTCTGTCTTTCTCGTGACTTCAGACCTCATGGTTGGAGATCAGCAGAGAAAACGTTCTCATACGCATTTACCAATAAGGATACTAGAGTAGTGCCACTTTCTTTTAATGGTCTGTGATTGGAAGCTGGGCCTTTTGTTGTTTTGGAGTTGGGGGAAGAAATATCATTGAAGTGGAAACCCAGACACTCTGACCCCACGGAAGTTTGCCCAGCTGATGTGGAGGTCATCATTCCTGCCATACCCATGATAAGTTAGTCCACTGTGAGAGGATCCTTATACCCATACCTATTACATCTCACGTCCCCTCTAAAGGAGAGCAGAATCTGCCACCCCAAAACATGTCACTTGGGCATATTGATGATTCTGAATTGAAGTTAGCTAAGCTTCAACCAGTGAAAGGACACTCTCACCTCCTCTGTGCCCCTGACACCAGGAAATCTCCCATGTGAAAGCTACCAGGAGGTTAGAAGGCATCCATATCACCAGAGATAGAGAGAGGGAATTTAGGTCCGAGAAGACTGTGTAAACACACATTGTTACCTCTTCACTAATTTGCTACTCTAGACCCAAACCTCTTTGTTGTGTCTTCACACACATATTATTTTTTTGTCTAAAGAGCATAAAACCTGCCGACTTTGGTCACTTCCTTGAGCCTCACATTTCTATGGGCTTCTGTATATACAAATATAAATTTCATTTTCTCCCGCTAATCTGTTTCATGTCAATTTAATTATTAGGCCGGCCAAAGAGCCTAGAAGGAAAGAAGGGAAACACGTTCCCCCCCGCCTCACCTCCTGTATTACTCCAGATTATTCACTTCACTCCAGATGAACGCACAGAGTCCAGTCACCTGTTTGAAGACTGCCCTGTATTTCTACCCACCTTGTTGGATTCCTTTCTTTGAACCAATGCAACGTCTACAGCTTGAGTCCTACAGTATAATCCCTTCATCATCCCCCGAACTACTCCGATTTCCCAAGCATACAAAGGCAAGTCTGGATCTTCCACCTCCCAGGCACTTCCAATGGAGCCCAACACAAATGCGGACACAGGATGGGCGGTGGACCACAGCACCAATAATTTAGGTTTCAGTTAGTAGGTTACCTTCTTCAGCTGAACTCTCACAGCTACCTGCTAACGCAATTGCTGAGAAAACTGCACTTGAGCCATTTAAGTTACGAGCTTAAAGTCTCACAAGTATCAAGTAGCATGAGTTTGCTCCCCTAGACCTGAGTCTGGTGTGGCTAGCTGTCCAGTTACATGATCCCTCAGTACTCTGGACTTCTGTTTCTTGTCCACAGAATGAGAATGTCAGCAATTATTGCTGTTTTCACTCTCTTTGTGAGTCTGCAAACTCCATAGGGATAGGACTCTGGCTCACTTAAGTGCTTTCGACAGTCCCTGGCACATATTGGCACAAACTAAATACACATGGAAGAAAGAGAGGAGGGGAGAACAGGGTGGGGGTGTTGAGAAATGTCAGCCTAGCCACAGTCAGAAACCCAGGTTTTATGTTCCTCAATATCTTACATGCACTGCGGCAAATTCAGCTGGGCCCACTCTGGGGAGGTGGAGAGGAGAATGGACCGAGAAAGTGAGACAGGATGGGAAATCCGGAGGGTGTGACCCCACAGTCCCCGCCCTGAGTGAGCAGAGTGCCCAGGAGAGTGCGAGACAGGAGACAAAGTGACTGTTTCCTCAGCAGGTCGCCTTCGCACCTGCACCTCACAGGCTGAGCATCCTACAAGGATGTGTGTGATTTGCATTTAAAGACACACTGTACTTTTTTCATATAATACAACTCTGAGAATACTTTATCTATATTCATCCAAAAAAAACAGGAATCTGTTCCATCACTGGAGGAGGGGAAAGTGGTCCTCTTGGACTTTTGAGGTATTATGCCACCTGCCTAGGACATTTTCAAGGCTATTTTAACTAAACTCGATTTTTGTCTCACATGCTGACTTGAGAGTCCAGCCCTTCTACGATAAGGCTGGACTGCCTTGTCAGTCCTCATTGATCTGCCGGTTCCACCAAACCTTCCTTTCCTATATCCCCTTGAAATGCTATCGATAATCTTAGAACCAAATTTTCCTCCATTGCTTTTTGCTGCTTTCTGACCCACAAAAATATTTGTTAGGCTAAACAGAAACCACCCTTTCCTTCACAATACCTGTGAGATACTGTTGGCTGAGAATTTGAAAACAAACAAATGAAAACCTCTCACACACCTTGCATAGGGTATTCTGCAACATCAATGCACTGCAATGCATTCGGAATTGAACAGGCCTTGGGAAAAAGCTCCTCGTCTAAGAAAGCAGATTCTCTCTTGTTGAAGCTATAAAGGTAAGCAGTTGTTTATAGGGAGTGTACTTTCCTCCATATCTGAGACAAGCCCAGTCCTTCTATTGACTTAAGTTATTTTCTTGGGCAATTAACTCCTCATCTTTAAACTTGATGTATGCATCGATGTAAGGAATGGTCAGAAGGAGTAATATCTATGGTTGTCTCTGTCCTTGGCAAGGTGACTTTCTACTCCAGCTACCCCAAATAAATATATGAGTCAAAACAGTATGTCAATATCCAAACAGGTTTCCAGCCCAAATAGAACTCTCCAACAGAGAATGTTATGTTATCACTATTCTCTGAACAGATGGCAGTTCATATGGGAGACCATGGAGGATCATGTAGGAGAGCAATGGTGAATGTTTGTTTGCCGTTTATTTCAGGTGTCAGTAAACTTACCGAGACGACTCCTGGGGTTAGTCTTAAGTATATAGTGAAAAGTAAACCCCCATATGGTTGGATCTGGGGTTGTTCAGGCCAACTAGCCTTTAAAGATTGATCATTCTGAGCCGATGGATCTTCTAACTTCCCCTGTTACGAGGCAAATCCTATCGACAGGGCAACCCCTTAAGTCTGCTTGTTATCTGGGGGAGGGGCGTGGAAATACAAAGTTACATGTTGGACACAATAGCCACGTTTCCCAATTTGCCAAGGCTGCCTCCTTGGCCTCTAGAGCTGCCCTTCCTATGGCTCCTCCCAAAAGACTGCCTACTCGTTTTGTTATCTGAAGCCTCCTAGAAGGCAAAGCCACATCATTCTGCTTGCCAAGAGAGACTGCAGCCCTAGAAACTTGGGTTGCACAGGAATTCAGGACAGGACCCTGGAGCAGAGGCATGGCTGGATGGGAAGCAGGGGGCCCTTTCTATACTGGTTATGCCTTTAAAGCAATAAACATAAAGACATGCATGGAACTAGCTTTCGTTAACACTCTGAAAAATCCCGGAGGGAAGAGTGTTAAGCCAGACACTGGGAATCACAGACAATGTAGGAAAAGGTTGGTACCTTTTCATGTGAGTTCATGTCCATCAGTCAAGAGTATAGAGAATGCTCAACCTGCCAGCTCCTTCCAACGGCCACCCTCCGGTAACTGATCCTAGCTATGGCTTCAGCCAAGAAATCACCAACTCCAACCCTCTCCTCTTTTGGGGTGACTGAGGCATAGTGTCAAAAGAGAAAGCTATTTGCTTATGGGCCCCAAACTAATTTTAGTGCTAACAACAGGAGTAGAGCCTGGTCTTCCCTGTGTTCAACTTTGCTAGTAGCTGCGTGAGTGACAGGGTCTTAAATTATACTTATTCTCCCAGAAACAAATGATTGTTTTCTCAGAAGCATGCCAAGCTGTCAGGAGTGACAAAACTCATAGTAATCATTAATTTCATTCTCAGGACAAACAGCAAGGTACCTAAAATTTTTTTTTAATTAGAATTATCTGGTCCTTCCTGCCAAGAGCAGAATCGCACACCGATTCATGTGTGGTCCCTTCCCACGGCCACACCTCCCACTCACAGTCACTAAATACGCCAGGTTCACAGTTGCCCAGTTTGAGTGCCCTGTGTGAATTTGTGTATAGGTACCATTCCTCCAAACATTCCATTTGAATGTACAAAACATCCATTGCAGCGCCAACTGAATAAGTCCAGGGCTGGAGGCACGTGCACCGCAAAGCAGCACCAACTCTGGAGTCAGCCTGTAGAGAGGTGGACATGGTGCAGGTGTGTGCTGCCCATCAGACCTTGGGGAGCCCCATTTCCCTCTCTGAACCTGCTTCCTGACCCCCAATTTGGGGGACACTAGACCCTCCATGTTCCTCTCATGGATAACTGGGGGAATCAATATGAGATCATGGGTAACATTTTAAAATCTGTTCACGATCCTCACTTTGAGAATAAAGAAAAAAATATATAATCAAAGGCAGGTATTCACAAAGACTACCAGGACATTTGGAGCCAAGTGATATGTATGGGGAACCTATTCATGCGTGATGTGACCCATGAATCAGCTCTGGATCTGAACGCAGTCCTGACGCATGTGGTATCCATGGATAGGTCTCCCGTGGGGAATCAGGCCTGCATTGTCCCTAGGCCACTTTGAAACTTGCTCTTGCAAAAACTCCCTCACCTGGGATGGAAACTGCAGAAGTTCACTGTGACTTGTGCTAGACTTCCCAAGCACGAATGTAAACAGCCCAGCCTTCTCTCCTTTACATTTGTAAATGACCTTTTTCTCTGAAGCTACTGGCAACATTCTTTCTTTTGTTATGGTAACCACCTAAAGTGAACCTGTGCATAGTCAGTGAGAACCATCCTGGATGTAATGTACCTAGAGTATCAATAAAAGCCTGTAAAAGGAGTGGAGGCTTTTTTTTTTTTTTTCTCTGAGAGATCAGCCACACATCCCTTTTCTCCACGGGATTTCTTTAGTCCGCGTGAATTTGTTCGTCACTTGTCCGGGGATATAGGACAAGCATTCCACAACCACACGCGGTCCGGACGGGACTGCGACAGATATGGACTCAGTTCCAGACTTTCTGCAAACTCACTCACATTTCTTCTCTGGAATGCAGTGTCCCCATCAATGAAATTACGGACCAAAACCGAATGATCTTTTATGCCTCCTCTCATTCTGACTGAATCTTCGCAGCATTACTGTGTGGTAGTGACGGTAGCCTGCATTTAAACAGCCACACCAGAACTTGAACTGAAATGCGAAACGTGGGACTGCTACGATCCAGAGCAGTAACACTTGGCATGTGTGACAACTACAAGCAACATGAGGCTCTACGTGGGATCCTAGGACAACGACAGAAATGAGTATAAAACTTGTGAAATCTGAATAAAGTCTATTAATTCACAGCATTTTTATGATGCTATTTCTTGGTTGTGATAGTTGTGCTAAGGTGATAATATCATGGTTCACGGGAAGTCTGCACTAACTTTGCAACTCTTGTGCAAATCTAAACTTATTTTAAAATAAAAAATAACTGTATCCCGTAAGAATCATCTCAAGTGCATGCTGAAAATGTACATTTCTCCAGGGCCAGACCCATGGAAATGACAGCCCTGGAGCAGGGCCTGGGGATCTGCATCCCAGTTGGCACACAAGGAGATTCTGATGCAAATTTTTGAGGGATCACACCTGGAGAAACCCTGATCTCAAAGAAACACTGATTCATAATAAACCGAGTGACAGAGACGAGTAAATGAACACTACCTGAGGCTGTGAAAAGTCTCTTGGGTGGGATCTTGATTTGGGTTCTACCTGCACCAGTGTCCAGTGTCTGTATAAAATTAGGCAGGTGATTGATTAATCGGCTGGGCCTCAGATTCTTCGTTTATAATGGAAGAAGGTGGATCTATGAATGGATTTCTAGTGGTCATTCCTGTACGGTACATACAAGGAATATCCAGAGTGGTGAATAGTGGTCCCTACAACCAGCCATGGGCAGCCACTGGGCTCTGCCAGTCCCTCTGCAGATTCCTTTCCTCTCATGATGCTTCCCGACAGCCCTGGGCTCCGTGCCGTGCCATTGCCATTGCCAGGCATGCAAGTGTCTGGCCCTGCAGTGAGCTAAACACAGCCCAAAGGGGACATAACCATGTTGAAAAAACACAGCCGCAGTAACAAGGTCAGCAGCAGGGGACATTAGATTTTGAATGTGCTTTACTGCGTGGAGCAGCAGACTGTAGTTCCGACTTTTGCTTTGTGAAATAGAAATCCTAACTTCCATCTGTGAAGACTCTGGGGACAGGAAATGAGGTCTTTGGCTCCAGGCCTTTCATTAGAGAGCAGTTTTGTACCAGATGAGGCCACAGACTCACAGCTACTATGTCTCTATAGAGACCCCGCCCAGAAGAAGGAGAAAATGCATTTAAGTCAGCTCAGAGCAACCGAATTTAGAAGTGGCCCTGCCTAGAGTCACGGCTTGCCCCTGGCTTCTTGCTGCTGAGCATGTGGCATCCACATACATTAGCATGAGTACATACTTCCCACATCAGGGGGCATGGGGCATATAGCCAGGTAAAGATTCCTATGGGGCAGATAATATGTCGACCTCACTCCATGCTAATTTTCTTAACCTGACTTAACAGTTTACACAGATAAATGCTTTTTAATGGTACCTATAAATCAACTCTAAATTTTGTTTGCCCATACAAACAGTATATCAGAAAAACACTAGATGCTATTATTTTCTGAGTGCAAAAATGCTACTTGCTATTCCAGAGCACGATTCTACAGCATATTTAACTTCTGTACATCTTGGTTTCCTTGTTTGTAAAGAGAGCTAATAACATCTACAAAATTTAATTCGCATCTTGACAATAATTCTGTAGGCTTTATTTTACATGAAATTACCCACATGTGTATGTAACAGGAAGTGAGCTTAAATACCTAAATTGGGATTTGGGTAGTCAGTGCAGGAGCTGGGGTTTAAACCAGACCCAGCAACTCTGGAGCCCCCACACGTACTAAAAGGACTCCAGCAAACCACTGTCAACTCTGGTGCTTTCCTGGAAGCCAAGTGAACTTATGTCTCCAAAACATAAAAAGAAGGGAAAATTGGAGGGAAATATGGTAGATCTCTTTTATATCTGTTTTGTGAGTATGCTGGTTCATCACTAAGCCTGGTTTTCTTAGAATGGAATGTGTTAGCTATGTAGGAAGAGTCCCGTGACTCCTGGGAACCAAGATCCACCCCACAGTGAAGTATAGTGAACGGAAAGGGTTCTACCCGAACCCCGACCACTAACTTTCCTGTATCTGTAGCGGCCCTCACTGTCATTCCTCCAGTCTTGGCAAATAACATACTGTGGTGTTCTTTCCAGAAGCTGCTCTCTCTCGTTCCTTCTTAACCCTTTGGTTACATAAATCCAACTGCAGACTGAACGATTTCAATGAGATCTCCCGTAACTGCCTGAAATACAGCTTGTCTAAACTTACTCCCTCTGCCCTGAATCGCTTTTTCCTACCAATATTCTCGATGTCACCTGGTGGTACCACGGGGCTGTGGAGTCAAAGAGTCATCCCTGACTCATCTTTCTCTCACCTTTACATACAGTCTAATCATTCTTCTAATCAACCCTTATGGACCCTGCCGACTGTGGCCTCTAAATACTTCTTCAATCTGATCCCCGCATTCTCTATACCTTCCGCTGCTGCCCTATTTCTGGACAGGGCTCCTCATCTGGACAGACTCCTAATGATATCGTGGCCTCTGCTGGTTTTCTTCTAATCCTTTTCTGCATGGTACCCAGAGATATTTATGTAAAATGAAAACCTGAATGCATTGGTGCTTTGCCTAAGACCCTTCACTGGATACCTATTGATCTGACTTTTTCAGCCTCTTCTCTCGCTTGAGCACCGTATCTACATAGAAAAACTTAACTCTTGGCTTTTTCTTTTAAGCTTCAAAAAATTCACATCTCTGTGTAATTCTCTATATGTGCCTCGTACCTCAGCTCATATTATTTCCCGTTAATGAAACATCCTTTAACTCCTCTCTTTCCCCACAGATAATTCTTCACCCAACTTCACGTTCACTTCAGAATTTATCTCAGATACGACCTTCTCCAGGAAGGCTTCCACAAGCATCATTGTTACCAGACTAGTCTAGACTTATATTCTGTACTCCCGTAGTACCCACTATGTGATTTCATCACGGTCCTGAGACATTTTATTGTAATTTTTCATTCTGCATCTTTTCCACTACAGTCCATTTTTTAAAAGAAATCTGCAATCTATAGCCCTAATTCAGTCCACCACCTATTTTTGCCAATAAAGTTTTATTGGAAGACAACCATGTCCATTGATAGACATACTGTCCGTATGTATTGTTTATATGCTTTCGATTACAGCAACAAAGTTTAGGCCCAAAAAGCCTAAAATATTTACTGTCTGGCCCTTTGCAGGAGAAGTCTCTTAATCTCTACCTTAGAGGGAAGTGACTTTTGCCTCCCATCATCTTCTCAAGAGCTTCCCATAATGTAGTTTATATTTCTTAAATAAATGTTACCAAATTAATAAAGCTAGTTCTGAAGTTTCTCAGTCTATTCCATTTAATTATTGATCTACCAACAGAACCTATCCAAGATCGAAGCAGGAGATTGAGACATTTAATGCAACTCTAATTGACAGAAGGGTCCAATGTAGGCCTTTCAGCGGTTCCTCCTTAGGAAGTCACTTTTGGACATTATTTTTATATTACATTTACACTGTGCATGCCTCGGTCTACTCTGAGAACATTACAAACTCATGAAGGGACAATGTCTTATTTGTAGCTAGAAAATCAGCCATTCTTCACTGGCATTTTTCTATTCCCAACTCATGAACCTATCAAAGCCAGATTTCCCTAAGGAAATAATTACTTTCAGAAATATTCAGCACTCTGTGTCAAAAGGTCCAGGAATGACTTCTTCGAGGGGAAAAAAAATGGGGAATTTTTCTTCACCGATCTGTACTTTGATAAAGCAGTTTTGTTTGAGAGAATTGATATCAGCACACTGACCTACAGTCACAGTAAATTTGGGTCAATTTACTCAATGAATCATTGCTAATGTTAACATTTCTCCCTACATCTAAATGCTCTTAAGCATCACAAATCCCAGCTGCAGAGAGGACAAACAATAAAAATGCATTGCTAGCCAGAGACAGAGCACAAGTGACAAGGAAGTAGTGAGGGCAGTTTATTCTCTCAGTGCAAAAAAATAAACAAAAATGTATTTCTGCTTAATATATTTCAACATGAAGCAACACTAAAAGAGATCATTGAATAGATCGCCTAGTTCCTCATTCAACTAAACCATCAGAACAGTGAACTTGTTCATGCCTTTTAATCTGTTTCCTGTTTCACTGATTCAATGCTGTTTTCCTATGGTTTGCTTGGTTCAAATTATCTCCATCATTATCACCATAAATATCAATTCTGTGCCTGAATCTGAGATTCCCTTGTTGGCTAAGCCTATCATGATTAGTTCTAAGTGAACATTTAAATCTAGGAAGAACGTATCTTTGAACTCAGCTTCCACCAGGGTGTAAAACAACAGGTAGTGTGAGTCTACTGACCAAGCTCCAAGTTCAGCCATGGGCTCACTCTGTACCTCTAATTATAGGCTTGGGTCTCAGTTTCCTGTTTGTATAATAAAGGAAGAGCTAGTAACTTCTATAGAAAGAGATCTCATAATCTCCTTTCTATAACCATTTGCTTTCTTTTAATGTCCCCTCAATGTTTTCTGCAGAGCATTCAATTTGCCATTCTACCCACATTAGCCCTGTCTCCAGGAGAAATAAATCTGATAAACTCATTACCATTTAGGCCAAAGGCCACAAATTCAAATGCCTGCAGGTTAATAAACTTATCATAATGCTTGCCGGGTATACAAAAATGTGTACTAAGCAGCTTGTCCTTCAGCCAAGCAAAACACTATCTACTCACATTGCCTTTGGAAACCTATGAAGGCATATGTAATAAAATGCTCAGGCAAAACACCTGGAGTAGCTGTAAAACTTTGAAGCCACCAGTTTGCCTTCATTGGTTTAACCCTAGAGTACACTAAATCCCTCTTTTCTCTTTCACAATCGAAAGAGAAGATTACTAGACAGGTGGAGTGATGTCTGGCCGTGACTCATGAATGATTATTTAAATATGGTCTTCCTATCAAAGACCCTCGCAAATTCCATCTTCTACATCTAATCTCTTTTTCTACCATGATATACAACCTCTCTCTCTGGCTTACATTTCTGTTACATTCACTGCACCTCTGGGTAAAAAAATTAGCATTTTCTGCTTTGCAGTGGATGTGTATTAGGTAATAAAGTACTTGTTTCACCTTATTTTATATTCTGACATCAGGGATTGCGCATTGTAGCTCTTTAGCTCCAACGTTATTTAGAATGCTGACTTGAATATTTCTAAATCAGCCCCAAAGAATTCTAGAAGTGGACCTGTATTCGTCGACTTAAAAGAACCATTGCGTAGAGACTTTTCTGGCCCAACTATAAGCACTGACCATGGTCATCCCCACTGCTAGAAACTCCAGTCCTGCGTTTCCATGAAGTAAACATCCTTGTGCCCTATAGGGTTTAGTATCCCTTATCCATAGGATTTTACTATTAAAAAAACAAAAACAAAAAACAAAAGTCAGACATTGGATAGGAAAAATGTCTGCCTGGGTTGGAAGATTAAGTACAAAGCAAGAGACAAAACTTTTCGAACACAATAGAACCCTGATTCATGTCTTAAATGGTTTTCCTTTCTTCAGTCCCTGTTTACTAGAAGTTATTGTCAGGCCGTGATTAAACACATTGATTACTGACTCCTCCCTGTTAACAAGACTAGCAATCAGCCCTCTCAGAGGAAGTCTGATTGCCCCCATTGTGGAGGCCTAAATAATCCAGATGGCTTTGCCCAGATTCTTGGGTTTTGTCCAGAACCACGGACAGCTCCACTTACTCTTCCACAAGAGCCTATGTACGTTCTCTCCAGATGTGTCAGCATGCACCCTTTGTCTAGCGGTTGTCACAAGCCTGAGTATTTATTTTTCTCCCCCATAAGAGCTACGGTGGCACTTTCAGATGCAGTGTCCACATGTCACGTGCCTTAAACTTCCCTCCAAGCCACCACCAAGCTATGCAGCAAGCTCTTGATGAAGCACCCAAGTCAATGGCAAGAAATAATTGCTGCCAAATCTCAAGAGAACCTCAAACTTGGCATCTTTGTTTTTGCCTAGTGACAGAGTTTTTATGAGTCATTATTACTTATTTTAAGTATCATCATCATTATTAGGGGTGTCATTGCAGAGGAAAAGAAAAGAAAAAAGGGGACAAAAACCTGATCTCAAAATTATCATTGGCAAGACTTAAGATTTTAGATTTAAAAAAAAAAAGAACTGTTAGAGTTTTAGTGGGAAAAAATGTTCTGGTAATGACTGCTTTGTTTCAATAGGGGAAAAATAATTCCAGAATCTGTAGTTATAGATAGAATGTTGGCATCCCATTGTCAGATCACAGAGGCTCAACCTTCCCCATTATTTCCATGATAGACCCATAAGGTCAGTGGGACTCTGTCCCCCTCCTGTGTCTCTAGTTTATGAAAGGAATCAGTTTCCCTGCTGGACTCTACAAACCATTCTTTCCCCTTGCATAAAGGTCTATTCACAAGGTTCTTTTTTTTTTAATATTTTATTTATTTATCTTCAGAGAGAAGAGAAGGAAGTGAGAAAGAGAGGAGAGAGACATCAAAGTGAGAGAGAAACATCAATTGGTTGCCTCTTGCTTGCCCCCAACAGGGGACCTGGCCTGCAACCCAGGCATGTGCCCCAACAGGGAATCGAACCAGTGACCTTTCGGTTTGCAGGCCGGCACTCAGTCCACTGATCCACACCGGCCAGGGCCGCAAGGTTCTTTTTGTTCAAAATGTTAATAAAGAATCTTGGTGAATCCTCAAATATCTTTCTATAATTTAATCTAAAATTACAGGGGAAATAATTGAACTGCCACTATATCTGCATACAATTAAGAAATTAAGGTGGATTAGAATGTTCATTAGATATTTCAAAACTGTGTATATCATTTAATATTATTCGATGTGTAACCATAAAACATGCTCCTTGCCCAATTTGCTTATGAATGTGACTAAAAGAGAATATGTTTTAGTTCTGAGGCTAGTACCAGCTCACTATATAACACTGAATAAATGATGCCATCTCCCTGCAAAAGTGTCCACCTTAAAATGACAGATTTATTTCTGCCCGGTTTGGCTCGGTTCGTTGGGCATCATCCTGCAAACCAAAAAATCAAGGGTTCAATTCCTGGTCACGGCACATGCCTGGGTTGCAGGTTCGGTCCCAGGTCAGGGCATGTATAAAAAGGCAACCAATCCATGTTTCTCTATCACGTTGATGTTCTCTTGCTTTCTTTCTCCCTCTCTCCCCCTCTCTCTAAAATCAATAAGCATGTCTTCAGGTAAGGATTAAAAAATAAAAATAAATAAAATGACAGGTTTAAACAAAATGAACCTCAAGAATTCTAGAATTCTGAAAAGTAGCACAGTTGCTGATAAGTCATTTTAAGCCTCTACTGCTCACTTTCTTAATTTATGAAGGTATAATTACAAAATATATCCACTCTACCTCACAGATCAAAGGCAGATTATTACCATAACATTCCAGAATTATCTTTTCTTTTGGCAGAAATGCAATCATCCACGGTCAATAGTCACAGCCAGGAGGTGTAGGAGCTCTGGGGTTAAGACTGTGTTCAAAACTCAACACCACTGTCTGAGCTCTGTTGATTTACAACTTACAAGCAAGTCACTTATAATCCCTCTTAGTATAAACTCCCTCTTTGTAAATAGAGAGGAGAAGAAAAAGAAGAGGAGGAAGAGAAGGAAGATGGTTGTTATGAGCATTAAATGAGAAAATCTATCCAAAGGACTAAAAATTCCTAGTAATTAACAGCTCTACAAATGGTATCATCTACACGGTGGGGGCAAAGTCAAGAAAGTAGGTTACAGTGACCCAACCAGTAGCAGCAGCCACTTCTGCGGCTGCATGGATCACCGACCACAGACTGGGGAGGGGCTGTGCTGAGTGCTTTACATGCATCGTGTCCTCTGTGTTGTTACTCACACCCCTCTTCGCCACTTTACTCTAAAGAGCATCTTGCAAAGAGAGATCAAGTCAGGATTCTTCTGTGAATGAAATGACCTTATCATTAGCGAACACATACTTTCATGTGCCCTCTCTCAGCTGTTTCTAGAAACAACCCATGTTATTTATTGAAGTTATTTTTATTCCATTTTGCAGAGGCAGAAACCATCAGAGAGGTTGCAAAGTGAGGAAATATCAGACCAAATCTTTTGATCTGAAGCCTGGTATTCTTATCTTTCTACCTGGCCCCTTCTCGTTGCCAAGACTTGCCAGGTGAGCAAATGGCATAGGACTGACTCCTGATGGGCACTGGAGTGGCGTCCCACCAGAAAATATGAATACATGGGTGGCTGGATGTCTTTTGGGTCCTCTTCCTGCCAAAAGAATATTCTGGCCAAGGAGTTCTTTTATTTATCAGATGCCAGAGGGTTGAATTTTTATGTAAGCTTAATACTGGTTTGGCTGGCCAGGAGAAGGCCAATAAAAATTGCATGGTTTGGAGTAGGTTGGGGGTGGATGGTAGGAGTCTCCCCGCTGACTCAGCCTTTGCTGCATGAAAGAGAAAGCTGAACCTCAGCAAGGCTTGTGTGCATCCTGGAGAAACTCATTTGCCACAAATATAAACGTCGGTATGAAGGGAAATTCATGAGACTGCAAAGGCCAGAGAAGCTGACCATCCACTTTTTTTTTTTTTAAAGAAGCAAATGTGGAAAAATAGCAACTCTCTTTTTTTCCCTTTGTTCATTCAAGACATATTTAATACCCACTTTGTATCCAGACTTATGCCAGGCACTGGGAAGCACATATAAAAAAAGTATCATATTCTTATGCTTCAGGAACTTGATATTTTAAGCACCAGTGCTGGGCGGTGAAGAATAGAGAGATGGTCCCGACCGCGAGGAGCTCACATCTAATAGGACAGCAGACACTGATGACAAACCACAGCACTTCTGTGCCTGTGCCATCAGAGGCAGACTCGGCTAAGTACCATCATAGGAATGCCTTAAGTACCTTGAGAGGAAAATGCAAGGAGGGAGAAATTCCAATGAGGGTAATCACAGAAGGCTGTTTACAAGGGGGATAATATTTTCAGTAGGTCATTGATAATATTTGAATATCAGTATTTCAGGGTGGGGGGATGAGGCTCACAAAAATGCCAAGGCTGAATAGTGGCAACTGGTCTCCTGCTCCAAAAACACCTGCTCTTTAAGACAGAATCTCAACGGAGGCCACTGGGGAGGTAAGGGAAACGGGGTGGGGGCGGGGGAGCAATTGTTGCTGATGTGATGGAGCAAAAGCAGAGCAGGGAGGCCTGTGAGAGCTGGCGCTAGGGCTCAGGCCCTCCCAGCTCAGGACCTGGGCACTGCCGTTTCTGGGGTCTGTGAGCTCCCTTAATTCCCCCACGGTCTCCAAACCTCGGTTTCCTCTGCTGTGAAAGGGGGTGATACAACTGAGTTACGCTTGATGGGAACATACTACCAGGCTTGTTGATGATATTTAAAGTGTGAAGGTACATAGTACCTAGAAGAAGACAGAGGAGTCCTGACTGACATCCGTGAACTGTGCCAGGAAACAGTGAGTGATGAGGTCTATGGGAATAAAAAGTAGGCGAGAAAGGGACGCATAACTCAGTTTGAGTTGAATTATTTCACTTGATATTCAGCCTTTTTGGGAAATCCTCCTCCTTGTGGGCACAGCTTGTACATCATTACAGCTCAAGACCAAGTAGAAAAGAACAGTAGTCAAAGCAAACTTTATCCTGGGCTTATTTTGAGCTCTGCGGTTGATGAGTTTGCCATTGGAACAAAAGCCAGTCACTGGCCAGAATCATTTGCATTTAAATAAGAAGGCATGAATTTTAACTAGCCTTTGCCACCTAGGGGAGTCAGCTATAGCAGGATGCCCTCTGGGAAAAGCTCCGAAAGACTTAGCAAAGATGAAAATTTCAGTAAATTGAAGCTATTATTCTGGATGCTCTTCCCATTCCTGAAAACCTGTGAGCTATCTTTGACTCTACTTCCTCTCTTATCTTACAGCCGTTTCATCGGGAAAGACCATCTGCTCTCCGTTTAACATGTATCCGGAATCTGACATGTATCACCCCCACCTCCAATGCTACCACTTCAGTCCGTCACCTCACACTAGGCCAGGCCAGTGGTCTCTGAACTGGTCCCCCTTCCCACTCTCCCCCCACCCCTGTAACTCTTTTCCACACAGTAACTGGACAGATGGCTCAAAATCAGATCACATCACCTTTGCTCAGATCCCTCAAAGGCCTCCCACTCACTCGGACTGAAAAAGAAAAAAAAGTCTGCAAGCCTCATGATCTGACCCCAGTATCAGCCCTGTCCTTGCTCCAACTTCCTCCTGCCATTCAGGCTTCTTTTGTCTTCCATAAACGCCAAGCAATGGCCTCTGGGTCTTCACACCTCTCTCTTTTGCCAGATCATTCTCCTAGGGAGCTCACAGCTAACTTGTTCACCTTACTCAGATTCTAACAACATAGCCATAATAAGAGTCCATCCCAGACAAACACCACTGAAGGAGTAACCAGTCCCTACCATCAGTCTCTTCCCACTTTGCTTTTCTTTTTCATATCACCATTTGATGGAGTAAATATATTCAGTCACCTCTTCCCCCCACCAGACTGACGCTTCAGAAGGACTAACACGTGGCTCTGTTTTCTGCTGTATCTCCAGCACCTACTATGTATCTCGGTACAGTTCTGTTGCAAAGACACCCTCAGTCAGGCTCAGGGATGGAAACGTAGTAGCTGCCTCCCCTCGCCAGCCATCTGCAGCCTCAGAATCTTAAACACCAACCATGTAGTACAGAAATCCATTTTCAGATACTGCTGTTCACGGACTTCATACTAAAAGGAGATGCTCAAAAACTGAAAAGTTTATTCATGTACAAATCAATGTTGAATGAGAGCTACAATATCAAATGCATCCTAGGTTATTGGATCTTACAGACCCTCTGTTGCTTTTTATTAAAAGTAGAAGAGAAATTTTAAGCCCCAAGTTGAAGATGAAAAATAAATAAATAAAACTGAGAGCTCCTAGTTTAAATAGCCACTTCATAAATATAAAATCTATTTTTACCTCATTAAAAGTAAAGCTCAACATTTACTGTAAAGTTACTACTATTGCTGTTATTCCCACTCATTGCTATTTTATTTGGCTATATTTTATTTTATAAATGCATTAGCCTATGAAAGCGTTGAAGACTGTGAAGGTGTAAAAAAGTACATGGCCAAACTATTTTGAAATTGTTTTAATTTACCATATGATTAGGGGAAAAACATGTGGTTTGAACTCACGTTTCTACAGATAGGATTGCTCTGAGAGCAATGTAGATATTTGAGATTTTAAAAAGTGAGTCAAAATATTAGATGCATAATAGTAGAGGTGATACTTGGACCGGCAAAAATTGTGAAGGGTGGTTGTGAATTACCAACGTTTGGAAAATGTTGACACAGTATTTTACTTTGCTCTTGCAGAAATCCTTTGAGGAAGGTATTCTTACTCTCATTTCTTCTTTCGGATAAAATGCTGATAGAGAGATCCAGCAAAGCACTCCAGTCTCGTGGCTAATGTATTGTAGAACCGAGACTCAGACTAAGTCCCCTGACCGCACTTTGCGTGCTTTCCACTGTCTACCTCTTTGCACCGAAAAACCAGCAACGGTTACCAGGGACTAGACTAGGAGTGCGGACTGGCAAGCCAGCATCTGCATCTGGCCCACAGAGGGGTTTTGTTGATCCCACACTGTCCTTATTATAAACTTGATTTTGTAACCAACATTTCTACAAACCAAGAAATTCCACATTTAAAAAAATATGTCTTTGTGGATTCATTTCAAAACTCTGGTCGGTCCGACAACACACGGCTGCACGCAGCCAGAAGTCATCTGCAGGTGGGTCCCCTGAATGTGTGCATGTTCCCTAGAGACTGACAGCGTCCCCAGGTGGCCAGCTACAGATCTGGTACTGACTGGCTATTAGTATGGGCATTTTTGAGCTTTGAGACTACGAGATTATAGAAGAGTTATTTCATAATTAATGGGGTTCTAGTTCTTCTTTTGAAAGTTGAACAGAGTTTAATCAAGTTAAATTAATAAGACCACACATGGATATCTCAGCACCTGAGACAGAACTGGTACTACATAAGTACAAGTGTATTTCTGTCCTGTCCACTACTTTTCTTCCCCTGTCTTATTGGAAGGGATTTCCTCGGAAAGACAATAATTCCCAAAGAGCGGTCCATTCGTCACTTGCATCAGAATGATCTGCAAAGCTTGTTAAAATGAACATTTTCTGGGCTTCGGTTTGAGATGCATTTGCTATATCTTGCCAGAGAACATCTAAACCAGGGCCTCATCTTTGGACCGCCTCTGGAGCCCAGTCACCTCCAGTTAGAGCTGTGCTTCCTGGGACGGCACTAAAATGGAAGGCGAGGCGTCTGGTGCCCCTGGAACCGCACAACATGGCAGCCCTGCCTGACTCCCTTATGACCGGGTTTCCAGGAGTCCAGACAAAAAGGCCAGAACAAAAGTAAAACCATCTGTAGGAAAATAAGAAAAACTCAGACACACACAGAGATTTCCAGGGACAAATGGAAGAGAAATCAAACCATCTAAATAGGCTCAAGCAGCGGTAGACAGCAATCTGTCACGTGTACCAGCAATTGTGAGCGAGGTCTTGGCCCGTCAGACCCAATGATCTCATCCCGAGCATCACTTCAAAGTCTTGCCTGTGAAAACTAAATTCCCCAAACACATCGGGTACACAAGTGAAGTTGTCTTTTCTTTTTGGAAGAAGTAGAAGTCAGTCCAAAGTGACTGAACATAAATTCCAAACAGCAACAACAAACCCTTCAATGCCAAGGGAGGAGGCTCCTTGTCCATCACGCCTCCAAAGTCCATGAAGTGAGCACAGGCTGCAAAGCGTCCTGGGGTCTATCGTTGGAAGAGCTGCTGCAGGACCAGGGCGGTGGACACACACTAAGGCTCCTTCTTGCCCCTGAGATTCTAGCCTTCCGTTTTCTACCTTAAAAATAATGGCCGTCCTTACTCCTGAAATTGGGTGCTGCTTCTGTGCTAGCCATGGAAATAAAGTCTGAGCCAGCCTTTCATACGTTCATGGTTTGGAGTACGCCCTAAAGGGGAAGTTATACAATGGGTAAGGCCTGTCACTCACCCATTTACTGCTTTCCTGCCACACAGTGTTCCATCAGCATCAGCCTCACAAAAGTACCAAACCTGCTTCTTACCCTCACTAATTAAATATTAAACAATAACAACAATGCAATTTGTTGAAAGTGCAGGTAGTTAAAAAGCAATCTCATTGCGCACTTGTAAGCACCATGAAGACATCTCCGAGGAATTAAGACCACACAAAGACTGTCACGGTACCCTTCCGAACAAATTCAACACCCAGGGTGCGTGAACATCCACTGCCCCCTGGTGGCTGTGTGAGGCCACAGAACAGTGTCCGCAGCAGGAGCAAGGCTCAGGCACCCTCTATGGGGTCCAACAGGCACTTGGCATGATTGATGGTGCTGATTTATGAAGCTGCTTTTTCCCTGCTCACATGGCAATTGCAATAACTTGCAGCCGTAAGCTTGTTTGACAAAGTGAAAGTCTCAGAAACATAACATTGCTTCTTTTAGACACGAGCAATCTTCCCTGTTACTAAATCCTTTCCTTGGTCATCATAGATACCTAATTTATTCAGGAAATATTTATTGATTGCCTACTAAAGAGTGGAGGATTTTTCTGGACATTGGAGATATCTACGGAAAAACAGATGTGGTCCTTGCTGTCTAATTTGTGTCCACTGTTTTGTGAGTACTGGGGATGTAGACAGGGTCCAGCAGAAGTAACCCCTGCTTCAGTGTGGTCAGTAGGGCAATGATATGGGTGTCATAATTTATAGTTTTAATTTCAACATTTACCTCAAATGCCATGTGGTGTGCTTGATTGTGATATTGTTATGTTACAGAATTACAT
This sequence comes from Macrotus californicus, assembly GCA_007922815.1. Lineage (NCBI taxonomy): Eukaryota > Metazoa > Chordata > Mammalia > Chiroptera > Phyllostomidae > Macrotus > Macrotus californicus. The sequence continues at coordinate 95,443 of VMDR010001201.1, forward strand.
GCTTATGATTTTGCAATAAAAAAGGGCTATTATTTGTGCAGCGCCCTGTATGTACTAATAGTGATCCTGGCCGAAGTTTGCTGAGTGCAAAGGAGAGTTCCAGATCCGCAGGGAACCCTCCTCACAGCTGTGAGAAAGAAGGGAAACGGCCCGGTCTCACCACTAGCCTGTGTTGGGAGTGTTGGGCAGCTCCCAGAGACCTCAGAGCAAACCCTCCCATTTGCAGCGGCGGCGAAATAAGGTTGTGATCAGGAGTTCCAGTGTCAGGGACCCACATTCCAGCCGCACGGCCTGTGTCACTCAACCCGCCTGAATCTCCTTGGTTTGATGGGTGTTACCCAGTCGGTTTGTAGTGAAATAAAAAGGATCCGGTAGTAAAGTGCCCAGAGGGATCTCAGGGAGGAAAGGGCGTGTCATTCAGAGGTGGCGACAGAAAGTTGTTCCATAAACGCTGCTTCTTGCACTTCTGCTTTTCATTTTGATCTAGAGGGGGGATCTGATTTTCACACTCTCGCAGAACAAACAGGACGGTGACTTTCATGTCACATTGTACTTTTGTGATCTTTCTAAAGGTCTGGCACTTCCCCAATGATCACATTTTTCCCTCCCTTTGCACACTGGAGAGTGTAGATGTTCAGCCAGGTCTTTAGGGAAGGGCTCACAAGGGTGCCTGCCATCCCGACATTGATGCTGCGCCTAAGGTCACTGACTCATAATTAGACTCAATAAATATTTTTTTAAATCTATGCTTTAATATTATTATTATTATTAATAAGTAATAATTATTACCACTATTACTACTATTACTTGGAGTAGATCTGCTTAAAATAGTCCTCAGGCCAAAAATGGCAGCCCCCAAATCCATAAGCTTGCTTCAAAGCATGCTATGGTATTTCCAGATCGATCTGGACACGGCCCCTGAGAAACTGATGACATGCAGAGTCAGGACACAAACCACAAGAAAAACCTGCCAAGTTGCAATGAGTGACAGAGTCAGGGCCACCGCAGATGTGAAGTCAGCCTCAGACGCATTCTTGGCCTTTAAGCTGGGAGCTCCTATGGGGACCGAGAGCCAAGTTGTCACAGTGTGGAGTCAGAGCTGCAAGGGGCCTGAGGACCACCTGTGCTGAGTCACTCGTTCGAAGGCCAGGCAGATAACACACGAGTGCACTGGTGGGGGGGACTCTGGCACACCAGGCAGCAACAAATGCCCTGTCTCAAGAGGACAGCCACAGCTGAGAACGGGCCGATTGTTTTTAGCAGGGATGCGGACCACTCTTGCCAGATCTGCAGATAATCCAAGAGAAGCCAGAACTCTAGAATGTATACATTCCTCAAATTTTCAAAACACTGTGCAGACCAAAGAAAGTAAGTAGAAGAGGCAGGTTCGGCCTGCAGACCTCCTGTCTACCACCCTGCCCAAGCTGGGTCCCCACAGCTTCCAGACAGGGGCCTGAGGGCTGGCATGGGGAAGGGATTCCTCAAAGGCCATGAGACTGGTCAGCAGTAAAGACAGCAGCAGAAAGTAGCATAATCTGCACTTCAGAATATCGGGGTACTGGTGATTTATTCCTTGGGTGATATCTCTTCTCTCTCCTACATCTTGCTACTACCTCTGGCATTTGGGAAAAGTCTCAACTACAATGAAACAAGAAGAGAACTTCTTATCCATGGACCCTCTGGTCCTCCAGAAAGCAAGCAATAATTCGTGGAGGTGGGGGTGCAGGGCGGGGCACAGCACACCGGTGTGGATGAGAAATGTGGCCCAGAGGGGTGAAAGCACTTGGGGAAAAGAAGCGTGCGTTTAAGCTGAATCGTCGTTTTTGCTTTTTTGTTTTTTTTTTACTTCTACAAGTAGTTTACGTCTGGAAAGAATTATCCAGTTAATGTAATGAGATTTGGGGCCCTAATCATATTTAAATAGGAGAAAGGAATTATGGAGGGGCTAATTACCAATCTATAATTTCAACTGGGATTTAGGAAATTTATGGCCTCGTTTTGAAATCTAGCTGGCCAGTGACGGAAAAATCACTGCCACTATGGCTTCCCTGGTGTGATTAATCTCCCCGACTCTTAATTCCAAAATTGTTCAACTTCTTTTTTTAAAAAAATAAAACAAACATCTAGCAATCGAACCCCTAGGACAGACAACAGAAAGCTCAATGCCACACTGGAAGGATCCATGAAGGGGGTGCCAATGGGCCCCTTACCCTTGACCTTGAATATTGGAATCTCTCTTCACTGCTGTCAAGGGTCTGGTCCTGGGGCTGGAGCTGAGCCTGTCATTGCTGGTAAGGAGATGTCATGAAGGGGACAGTTTGCCAAAAGAGAACAGTGTGTAACTTATTCTCACACTTTAATACATTACTTAAGACTTCTTCCTCTAAAATTCTGGGTCCTGGGTCTCTAAGTCCAGTCCATGGCCTTATTGGAAGGCACTCATTTTTCAGGTGCTGTGGACTGAATTTTCCACAAATTCGTATCTTAAAGCCCTAACTCCCAGTATGAGATTCTATTTGGAGACCGGGTTTTCAGGAACTAATGAAGGTTGAAGGAGGTCATAAGGGCAGGATTCTAATCCAACAGGGTTGGTAGCTCTCAGGAAGAAATCTCTCCATGTCTCTCCCTCTGGCTTGTATTCAAGAGAGAAAGCCATTGGAGGACACAGGGAGAAGGCAGCCAGCACCTTGATCTTGGACTTCCGGCCTCCAGAACTGTGAGAAATGTTCATTGTTAAGCCACCTAATCTGCAGTATTTTGTTATGGCAGCTGAGCTGACAAAGACATCCAGTCTCCATCTCAGACGCTGGAGTGATGCTTTCACTATTCTCGGCACGTTCACTTTTATTTTATGTTCTGATACACACTGAGCAATAGAAAAGCTGGGAGTCTAACTCCCAGATGTGGAAACCTACACAGAGATATCAAGTGACTTGTTCGAGTCATGGAGCAGGCGGGTAGAAGGAAGAGTGAGACGAGGGGCCAGCTCCCCGCCCAGCTCTTCTCTGCATGGGAAGCAGATGCCCTCGTGTTGGAGGGATCAGCCTCCTGCAACGGTGAGCTCCCTCTCTGCTGTCAAAGGGGCTTTGGCGACACGGTGCTCGCTTCACACTGGTCACCTTTCACCCTACAGCATGTTCTAATTAGCACAAGAGGGAGGGAAGAAGAAATGACACTTTGAAGCTGGGGCAGAGGAGGGAAGAGTGAAAGGGGGATTAAATGCCTCCTGGCTGTCAGAACGGTAATTAAATTCAGGTTGTTGGCTCCAGCCTTGCTTTGGTTATGTGAAAGAAATCGCCAAGTGCATCCACATTTCCTTCGCCGTTTGCTTTCGTGCGAAAGGCAGGGCAGCCCAAACAGCACACAAACAGAGAGAGTGTCATGTCCTTGGCCAGTCTCCAGCCCAGGCAGCCTCCTGGTACTGAGTAGGGCCGGGGCTCAGGGAAGCCTTTTGCTTTGCCTTATGAAACAAGATCACTCCACTTGCATGTGCGTCCAGGACCACCCTTGATGGGAACGGTACCTAAGTATTCTTAGGAAGTCATTCCAAAAGAAGAGACTAGCACATTCTCCACAGGCTCGAGAGTTTAAACCATTCCAAAGGACAGTTAGGGTCTTTGGCCATTGATGTCAATTGCAGGTCTGGAGTCCCTAGCTCCTGGGCTAGGAATCCTGGGTCCTAGAGAAGGTTCTGACACGCAGCCCCTTTGACTTCTGAGCACAGTGGATTTTACCTGTGGACCTCAAGTTAGACCCTTAACCTGTCCTTTCTGAGAGCAGAAGATTAGAACAGAATGGCTCTCTTCCAGAACTAATAGTCCTTGATTCTATGACCTTCCTGCTTTCCATGAAAATCTGCTCATATCTAAATATCCCGGTCTCTTTCCTAATGGACCTGTGGCTACCGAGTGGCTAGAACTTCCCCATGGCCCCCAGTTACCCAGGAAAAGGGATGGCAGACTGTGCAGGTAGAAGGTATTAGCCACTCCCATGCTGTGGACTTGAAGGATCCTAGACTTTACTTGCATCTGTTCTCTCCTGCCTGGAATTCATTGGTGAGGAAAAGTCTAATGCCCTCGGGGTCCCACTTAAAGTATCAAAACCTTCAGGGGAGGGAACTCAAAGGCCACCTTCCCAGCGTACATGTGACTGGTACCGAGTCTTTCTGGGTGAAAACGGTGAGAGAAACCATGCAATGTCTTGCCTTCCGGGGTAGAGGCACCATGAATAGGGGCAAGGGGACAAGACGCAGGTGATGCCGGCACTATCTGTCCATGAACAGTGCTGCCTAGCAAGCCTCATTAGCAAGATAGCATTTCATTTCTGGTCGGCAAGAGGAGAACACACACAGTCACTAGCCCAAGGTCATGGCCTTCTCATTAGAAGACAAACAGCAATGACTTCTACACAGAACTACTGCAAACCTCTAAGGTGAGGATGCAAACTCCCTTCCCATGTGCTATGTCAATGGAAAGATAATGCTGAACATTTGTGTGATTAAATTTAAAAAATTAGTAACAATGTACAGAGAAGTGAATGTGGGCCAGGCACACCGATGAGTGCTTTCTTCGCATTGCCTGTTTAATCCCTGTGTCCACCGTGTGATGTAAATACCGTCCCTTCCTCCACCCCTGTGAGCATTTTGCAGTCAGAGGTTTGGAGATACTTAGTCACTTACTCAGGAAAGCACTTAGTATATTACAAACCCAGGATTCAGGCAAGCCTTTCTAATTTCCAGAACTGCATCCTTAACTAAGCAGTGAGTGAGTGTGCTGCCACTGGGCATGTCCAAGCAGAGGATGGAGAGAAACAAGCATCGTGACATGGAGTGTGAGGTTCTTGCCAAAGGCTGGAGCCGGGCAGTGGAGACATCTGCAGCTGTTCTTACAGAAAGTTTCTGTGACACAGTCCGTGGTTCACAAGTCAGCTGAACTTGACTTCCAGGCATTTCATAATGGCTGAGCAGAGCAGCAGAGGTGAGTCAGGTTCTCCAACACAGGACTGTCTTTCTTCCTGTGAGAATTTCCCTTCTGTCTGCGTTGTTGGAAATCGCCCCATTGCCCCTTGATTTTTCAGAACATGCATTTGCTCCTCCTCAGTCCTGTTACTCACTGCCTCATCCACCACAGACTCTGGTTCTCAGGCCCCAAGCCCCTCATTAACCCGACTTCTTTCCATGATTGGCAACAAAACTACGGCTAATAGCAACTCCCTGGCTCTGTGCAGTGGGTTCTGCGTATCCGCCACAAGTCAATGGGAACAAAAACGTAATCCACCCAGGTACCACCACTTCTGCGAAAAAAGTCTATTGTTCATGTTGTTAGAAGCGGTAAGATTAGCCTTTATGGGAGAGGAAATTCGCCTTTGGATACAATGATAACATCCATATCCCTCTGGCTTCTTCTCGTGATCTGATTTTCATCGGTAGTCATTTATCCAGCACCTACTGTGTGTGCAGGCCTGTGCTGGAAAGCATAAACTTTATCAATTACAGAGAAGACTCATTTTTTCCCCATGAGGATAGGAAATCAACTATTATCTATAAGTGAATTCCATTCACCTAATTAAAATGAATCCTTATGAATCCCCAAACTTAGTAAAAAAAAGAAAGTAGTCTTTTTTTCCTACGGAGTTTCTATAGTGAATTAAACTCCTCGGAATCTACTTGAGCAGAGTACACAGGTCACTAGATAAGCCCCTGCTTGATAACTGAGCCAGGCACAGCGGTCACTGCAGCACCGTGACACAGAGGTCTCTTGGAGACCAGTCAGGCTTTGTGACTTCACATCAAGTGTCCCACAAACTGCTCCGCTTCTGGAAACTTTGAGCCTTTTATACACTTAATATGTTTTCTGCCACCCACCCACCTCTCTACCCACACACACTCTCACCAAGACACACACACTAGTTGATCCGCCAAAGCCTCTGCAGCTGTTCTGAGTGCCTGCCTTTGCCCCACCTTCTGAACTGTACTCTCTATCTCATTATCTCCTAGGGTCTCAGAAAAAGGCATGATAGTTTATCTGCATCTAGGGCTGCCTGCCATTCCTTCCATCGATCTGTTTGAATCTGGTTCAGCCCGACGATTTGCTTTGAACCGATAGAACTCTCCAGAACTGATGCTGTTCTAGGAAGCCAGCCTCCATACTCTAAAGAAACCCAGCACAAAGTACTCAACGGTGAGAGGCCACGAGGGCAGAGAAGGCCCCAGAAGAGCGGGGGTCCTCGTGGACATGCAGCCACCTGAGTGACCTCAGCTCCCACGAAGCGGATCCCCCCAGCCGAGTCCAGCAGAGCTCAGACGCATGAAAATGTAACTGTTGTGGATTGAAGCTGCTAAGTTTGGGGGAAGTAATAAACACTTTAAAATCATACATAATGAAAATACAGAGGCTCTGAGTATGCAGTTGGGTTGCCCTATAAATCAAACACGTCATATTTAGTAATAGACTCTGATATCTATTTAGAGTGGCCAGAAAACAAATTTTCGCATCTTCCTAGCTATGCCTGTAGTCTATGAAGCTGGTGTTGCTGGATGAATGGGAAACTACTAGAAAGGGGAGAGAAGCCTGTTCTTAGAAGGTGTCTAAGGAAAAGAGGCAAAGGCAGGGCTGGGCATGGTCTGAGGCCAGACGGGAAGATGAGACTGGTTAAGGAAATCAAAACCAATGCAAAGGGGTAAAAGGAAAGATCAGTAGGGTGGCAAATAACAAAGGACCTTAGGAGGATATACAAGGTAGCTGAGAACTTTCTTTGTGAGAGTGTTTTCAAAACAACAGAATGTCAATTCTGAACGTGAACTGAATAATACAAGAATAGCTGTGATAGCCTCAGCTGGGACTAACTGAAGTTTGAATGGAAGGATTGTATAAATTCTCAAAAAGCGAAGTTGGTGAAAGTATAAGGTAATCAATATCCAGTTAATTTATCCAACCAATATTTAGTGATTCTAGATGGCAGAGTTACATCAGTGGAAAACAGCCAATGCCCCTGCCTTTCTGCAGATCACATTCTATCTGGGAAAAGAGATAATAAACCTAACAAACAGGTAAGTTGCATCATAGTGATGAGGAAAACAGAACAGTGATAGGTCAGAAGCACTGAAAAGGAGAGAGAGTTTTAAACGGGGTGATCAAGGCAGATCCATTGAGAAGGGGCAGGGTGCACAGACTTGCAGGGGTGACCACGTCGAAACTGGGGGGGAGAGAGCAGTGTGCCTGGCCAAGGCTACAACCACTGAAAAATCATGAATGAGGAGCTGGCCTGACATGTGGGAGGAGCACACAGTATGGTGTGGCAGGGTGAGAGGGTGGGAGTGGCGAGAAAGACCCGCATGGCAGTGCGGGGCAGATCCTGGCGGCTCAGGGCCCTCCTACATGCTTGGCTTCCACTCACAGGGAAGTGAGAAGCCTGTGGAGGGTTGTCCTGAGCAGCGTTATGATGAGTTTTTAAGAATTCTATTCTAGCTACTGCAGTAAGAATCAACTATGGAAGAACAAGGGTTACAGTCATGAACTTGAAGAGGGTATTCACTTGGTCCAGTGGAGAGTTGATGGTGACTCACAATCACGCTGTCACACACGCACACACACGTGATTGGCGTTTTAAAAGACTTAAAAAAATTATTTTTAGAGAGTGAGGATAAAAAGACTTTCTTGAAAGAACTAGTCATGGGATCCTAAACATGCCACCAACGTTTCTTTCGGCTGCCAGGCTCTGGGACCTCAGGCAGCCATCCACCGGGCGAGATTCTAGGGGACTCATAGCTCTGCTCCCCTCAACGTCCTGTCGCTCTTAGGGCACTTCCTGACTTTCACTGCTGGAATGCAGGCGTTCTTTTTAAGAATTCAATTTTGATTTCGATGTGAGTCACCCCTGGGGCCCAGACTCTGTAAATAATTGTCACTTCCATCTCTTCTTGAGTGAAGACACTGAGAAAAAGAACAGTTACTGGAGGGAAAGAGGGAGGCTACTTGCTCTACTTGTGTCCCAAGAGAAACACTTCCTTGGCGTGGAAGCTAAAGGAAACCAACGGCAAAGGAAAACCAATGTGATGGAGAACTCCTGCCTTGGCTAGACATGGCGTTTGTTGTGGGGGGAGACTTCCTTTTGCTCAGCAGTGATGTGAGTGAGGGAGAAAAGGTAGGACCTGTGGAAGGCAGAGCTCCCCCTTCCCCAGTGTGCTCCTTCCCCGTGGCTTCCAAGTCTGCACTGAAAGCACTCGCAGTGTGTGTGGGGGGCAGGGGGTGCATGCATGTGTGCACATGCATGTGTGTAAAGGGATCGTGATGTGTGTCGGAGAGGCAACAGGAGTGAGATCACAGTGAGGATCCTATGGAGGCACATCGTACAGGCAGCTAAGAGCCTGAGAGATGAGGAAAAGGTCGCCATGTTCAGAGACCTCTAGGCTGAGTCCTAAAGAATGAGCAGCCACTGTTCAACTGAAGGAAGTGGGGAAGGAGGACAACAACATTCCAGGCAAGGACAATACCATAGGCAAGGCCCTGAGTTGGAAGAGATGGGAGCTGGCTGTTTCTAAGAGATCAAGGTCACTGTGCTGAGATGGGGAATGGGTCTGGGGATGTGCAGGCAGAGTCCTTCACGAGTCAAAGTTGAGCCAAAGGGCAGGAGCCATTGTAAAGTTCTGTGTGGGGACCAGCAGGACTAGACTTGCATTTCAGCCAGCTTCTCTGTCTGCTCTGAGCAGAGTGCCCACTGATGATGATATTGCCCGGGAGAGAGATGACGGGGGGCCCAGGCAGCGGGAGGCAGGAAAAGATATTTAGAATTACTTAAGAGAGAAAACAAGTAGTATGTACTGGTTGACTGCAGTGGCAGGGAGGTGAGGGAGACAAGTAAAGGCGGTGGCCAAGTTTCTCTTCATCATCAGTGCACTCCCTCTATCACCCTTCACACGATTCGTATTTTTAAAATAACATTTCAGATTTTGAAGATTAAGGAGTACCATGCAAAGAGCACAACACTGTCGGTCACACAGGAAACTTGGATCTCATTCTCAGTGCTGCCACTGGCCACGTGACCCTCCCCTGCTGAAGGAGTCCTTAGTCTACGCCGAGGCATGAAATTCACTGATCTTTGAAAAACAGGAGGCTTTGGCTCAATGGTGGGCACCAGGCAGGAGCTGCGGGCTGAGGAAAGCCTGACATCCTGGCAGGGGCCGCCTCATCCACTGATGCCATTTGGCAGCAGCAAAGTAGTTAATGAAAACTCCTCTTTCAAGATGTGACATGTTCTGCGTGAGCTGTCAGAAGGCAAGTTTACATAATGAAGAGTACTGGCATGGACCGAAGCCATCTGGAATCGCCCAATTCCCCCGCGGGCAGCTCGTGACTGGGGAGTCCTTGTGAGAAGAAGAGCAGAGGGAGGAATTCCGGTTCTGTGAACAGTTAGCCGGAAGGATTGGCTCATGGCACTAAAAAGGCTAAGATTCGGGGGTTGGTTTGTCGATCAGTGGACGCAAGGTAGCACACTGCGCAGTTTTGGGGAATGCGTTCACCGTACTTCCAGCCACCAGTGGCCCCTTTTACCAAGGTGTCCTTTGCTCTACTTGCTCCGTGGTTTAGAGGACACGGATGCACAGTTGAACATTCCATTGCTCAAACCCAAATAGGTGGCTCGGGGGTGGGCACGTAAAATACAGAGAACCATCTTTCCTGGAAATGCTGGAGCCAAGGTGCCCTCCCCTCCCACACCCCCTCCACTCTGTAGATTTCCATCTGGAAATGCCAACTGTAGGAGCTGACGCTCACTTCTCTGACCACGCTGACAGCTGAAGTTCACAGAGCCTGGGGCATAGCTGAGGCTCTAATCAGATGTCCTAACTGCCACTCTCGTGCTCTTCCCACTGCGTGCTCCTTACTCTTTAACACATGGACTGCCCTTTGTGCGGCATGAGTTGAGTAAGTGAGGAGGTGGCTTATCTGACCGTGGGACCAATTCAGAGTTCAAGGACATGAGAGATGGGGTCATTATTTCATTATCTGAGCCCTGAAGCCAGTCCTGTCTCGGGACTTTTAGTTATAGGACCCAATCTAGTCCTTCGATTTTTTTAGACCCACATGGGTTACATTTTGGTTACTTGTAATACAGAGATTCCTAACTGATACACAGACTCTTCCTTCTCTGACTCCAAACGCTTTTCCTGCACCCAGTCCATGGTTCTACTAGCACATACGCTGAATATTAAAAAAGGTGTCAAGGCCAACCTGTGCCCTTCTTCCTCCATCAGAAAGAAAGGCACATGGCCCAGTGGCCTGCATTCTGCCTTCCAGTTCTGTCCGCACGTCCACCACTCAGTCTCCCTGGGCACAGAGGGGTTGGCTTCAGGGTCCCCATGTCATACCTTCTCACGGGGCCGCTGAGAGTATGAAATGACACAGTGCTTGTGACGCAATTATGACAGATATAAAGCCTCACAGAACTGCTTGATATGATTAGCTCAAAATATATGCTCTTATTTATATGCTTTATTTAGCATATAAATAGTTATGGAAATCAATCTGCCAATACAAAATATAGGTATAATTTGGTGCTGGACTAGTCAAGTCGATAAAGTTTAAAAAAATCATTCAAGTCTGTGTTAGTCATTAGAGATTAATAATTGACAACTCGAATGCATACTGCTATTTTCCTGAAAAGTTCTATTTCTATACAACAAAGCACACCATGACACTTTGTAATTTTCCCTCATCTTTATCTGTTAAAGGGGATTCTCTTGCCTCTGGAACCCAAATGAATGTACCATGACTTTATAGAAAAAAGTACATAAACATTGCCCCAGAGTAAACTACAGTCTAAAATGCAAGTTTTTGACAGTTTTTAAAACTAATGAAGCTGGCAAAAGTGGCAGCTGAGAAACACAGCTGTGTGCCAGCCCCCCACCCCGCCCGCCGTGGGCATTCATTCTGTGGATGACTATGTCCCCCGGCACACACCCCTCATCCCCAGTGTGCGTGGGTCTCCCTGTAGGGAATAACTCCAAATCGAGGACTGGCAGCTTTTAACGCAGCCAAGATATTTTAAGTCAGTTTCCTATTGTCTTTCCCTTCCCCTTGTTTCCTCTCAAAGGCTTCAGGGCATAAGTATCCCTAGACTCTGTAAGCTAGCTTCCTTTCAGCAATGTTTTTTTAAAAAATAGTTTTTAATCCTATTTTTAATCATTTTTTATTGATTATTCTTATTAAAACAACATTTCTTGACTAGTGTTTAGTTGGCTACACTCTGGCAAGCAGGCGTCTTGTCTGACGAACTACTACAGGGTAGGAGATGATATTTTCACAGTAACTCACACGAGAGAGGAGGCAGGTGACCCAATGTGAGGAACAGGTGCTGTGAGGTGCCCTTGGCACTTGGGTTCTGTGGAGAAGGATCCACGGGGAAGTGACCCTTGGGCTGGAAAACAGGGCCAGCCGTGCCTCAGGAGGTAGCACGGGACTCCACGGGAGCGGCCCGCACGCTGCCTGATTTCCGCAAGGCTGTGGCTCTTGCCTCCCCTCCCTCTTCCCTGTGGACACACTACTTTTCACGTGGCAGGCTCCAGCCACTCTCTGCCCATCCCTCAAACATGCCAAGCAATTTCCCACTTTTGTGGACTTTCCCCCCCCCTCTCCTCCCCAAGAATCTTTTTTATAACTGTCTTTCTCAGCCTTCAGATCCCAATTTAAATGTGGTAGAAGTTTAAATGAACCTCTTATAATAAATAATACATCCTCTCCCATTGTCTTTTACTCGGGACCTCATTTATTTCATTTACAGCACCTAAAATAATCCATAATTATTTCTTTAAATGATCACTAGTTTATTACCTATCACTCCTTCCAGAATTACGCTGGGCAGTTCAGTAGCCAATAGCCTCATGTGGCTATTTCACTTAAGTTAACTAGAATGATATAAAATTGAAAAGTCAGTCTCTTGGTCACACTGGTCACAGTGGCCGGTGCGCACCATCAGGCAGCAGGCACAGAGACATGTCCTCCATCAGAGATGATGACCATTCGAGATACGAGCCCCTTTAGGGCCGGGCTCCACTGTCTGTCCTGCTCACTGTCGCACTCCAGCGCCTGCCACAATGCCTGGTCTGTGGTGGATGCTCACATACGTGTTGAACAAACATGTAAGTGAATGAATTAAAGAATCGTAAAAGCATTACTAGCAGTAAGGTACCACCAGTGAGGAGTAAGGAAACTACCAGTGACTACCAGTGAGGAAACTCTGGAGACGGAGGACTAGAACAGACAGCTGGAGTGGGTTTGAAAAGGGCTCAAGCCCAGCCCTGAGACACAGCTTGGCACAGAACACACCACCTGGGCGTGTCACTGGCGCTGCTTGACTTATCCCCTCCCCACACTGGGATGTAAACTCCCTGCAAGTAAGGACTTTTCCTGTTCACTGCTGTGTTCTCAACACCCCAGACAGAGCCTATCTATGGTGGGAAAATCCAGGCCATCTTCTCCTTTTCCATAAACTTACTTTCACATGTAGAGTCATTTAGGGAGGGTTGCATCCATTTCCCGAACTTGTGTCCCTGCCCTTCATACTGCCTTCCCATGTTATTTGTCCATTCTCTCTTAATCTGTAGGTCTCTCACTGCTCTCGGTAGGTTTTTGACACACACCTGGGAGTACGTGCAGGGTTTCCTCAACTTCCACACCCTTTCCCCCACGCCTCAGGGTTACCTGCCTCTCCAGGCAGTAGCTAGCGCTCAGCATTTCCTCTTTCTACCCACATCAGTATTGGGGGGTCTACTTTTCATTCTGACCACACAGCTCGCACCCCAAGTTAAGCATCGAATGGGGGCAAATGAGTTAAAACACTCCTTCTTCAAGGATTTCTTGGAGTTGTCTTAATTCTGGATCTTTCTCATTTCTTGGGGGTTCAGCCTAAACCTGTCCTTCTCCATGAAGACTTCTCTTACGCCCAGAATGAGACGTGGACATGCTCTGGACTCCAGACTAAGCACATAGGAAAATAAGTCATTTACTTCTAGCCCAAAGATGCCGAACACAGCAGTCCATAGCCCCGCCACAGCCAGGGAATTTCTTTATCCTCTCGCCCCTGAGGGGGATCTCTATGGCTCTCCTATGACACATACCACTTCCCATCTTGTTCTGCAGTGATTTATGTCTGCAGGATTTATCTCTGCAAGACAGCAACTCATCTTTATGTTCTATTCAGCCTTACATGGAATAGGCATTCAGTAAGGACTTCCGCATCAACCAGACACACCGTGGTGTTCTGGGCCCATGGTTTGGATTTCAAATCCTGACCTAATGATTTCTGTGTCAACCCTTTGCAAGACGTAGAGAAGAGAAAGAGTGTTTCAGTCCTATGAATATACAGTAATAGCAACAAATGAACTTCATATAAAACACGTAAGGACTTCATATAGTATGATTTAAAAATTATTAAAAAACTCCAATCCAAATTTCCACTCATATTGACACATCGTTGTAAGGGCCATGGTGAGGGCGCGGGGAGAAGCCATGTTCTGGAAGAGTCGCACGATTTTCGTTGCTTGATTAGATGATGGGTTTGGATGAAAATATTGTTAAAATCGTGATGAAGAGGTCATTCGGGAAAGCAGGCACGGCACTCATGGAAACAAGAGCATGCTGAGACAGAAAGAATAGCAGTCAGAGTAGACAGATGCTTTTAAACTAAGGCAGATGCTTTTTAAGCTAATTATTCCCTCCCCAAATCATGGCACAGGCCCTCCCTGGCCCACCTGCCCACTTCTGGTAATAGCACCTAAAATTCCAGCATACCTTTGAGTTGTGACTTTTTATTACTAAAGAGACTCTCATAAATTGTAAAAACCTCTTAAAGGGTTAACATGCCAAATGTAAGCCGTGAACATTTGAGCATAATCTAGTTACAAAAAAAAGCTGTCCACTGGGACACACAGAACTGTCTCTGTCACCTCTGCCAGTGGGACCATGGTGGCTTCTCTGAGTCTCAGTTACCTTCCATGCAAGCTGAGTGATAGGTGCACATCACACACACATGACTTAGGCACATGCATACATTTATTTTATGTAGGTACATGTACTATACATAATAAGTACTAGAAAGGGCTACAAAGTTCTGTTCCTTTTCATTGACAATCAAAATGATTTCGCAACTCATAAAATCAACTGACTTATATTTTCTCTTTTCTGTATGGAAAAACTAGGACCCAAAGCAATGATATCATTTTTTTAGAAAATGTTTACCTATTTCCTTTTGTTTTGGTGTTATTTTCCCTTGGGGAATCTATTACTTTTCCAATGATAGGTTTTCAGGTTCAGGAGAAATCACATCTGCTCTCAACTCTAAGAGAGAACCTCTCATCCAAGAAGAGGAGAAATATACACAATATTTCACATCTGGAACATTATAGATGCCAACCACAAAAAACCCAAACAAGAGAGGAAAATACTAGGTATTAACTTCCCTGCCCAGAAGTAAGCACACTATGCAGCTCTGTCCACACTGGTGATAGTGACTTGTTTGGGAAGAGTCCCAAGAGACAAGTCAAGCCAAAGAGCGGAGCCTTTGGGAGACTTTAAGGAAAGAAATTTTCTCCCTCCCAAAAGTGATTAAGGTTCACCAACAGAATCTGAGAAGGGTACAAATACAGAGGGAAGAAGAGGTAAAGAGATGGAGAGACATAGGTCCTTGTGATAGTGTTTGGATTCCTGATCCAGCTGTACCTGAAGCCAGCAAGAATCAATCTGGAACATTTTCAGTGTGTGACCCAAAACTCTCCCCCAATTTTTTTTATTATTATTATTCTTTTTTTTACTAAGGCCCTTTTGGCTTGGACTTCCATCACTTGTAACCAAATAAGATGGGAGTAAAGACCAAGTTTACCAAGGAAAAGTAGCAAGATCAAAAAAGTCAATTCCAACAATGTCTTTCAACTTCAAACTTTTAAGTTTTCCTTCCATTACAGGGATATTCTCACTTGCTGGGGAGGAAAGAGGTTTAGGTATCAGAATCACTTGGAGGAACTTTTCAAAACGGTACATTTACCTCCAACCGTCCCCTGCCCTTCCCTCCCCCACCTAAGAGAAACCGGACCAAAGGAAGACGGGGGTGGGAGGTGAGAAGGCACGTGAGGGTGAAAATATAAGCAAATGTACTCTGAGAAAGCTCCCCAAGTGGCTGATGCACCCCTAACTCGCTAGAACAACTCTGCAGTCTCATGGTGCTTTGTTACATTGAATACCAAGGACTGAACTATGAGGTGGACATGAGGCTCACTTATAACACTGCCTTGTACTCTATGAACCGAATAACTGGCTTCTGAGCTGCTAACAATGAACAATGCATGAAGAAAACTCTTTCCTAAAGGAAATGGTTCACTTCTCTGGGTCCCTGGAGTAAAATGAATTTTTAGGATTGCAGGAAGTAAGTGCACAACAATCATGCTTTTGAAGAAGGAATTTCACCAATGACGATGGGGGGCCCTTTGTCAGAAATGACAGTATCCTCAGTGAAGTAAAACAAATAACCACTGTGGAAAGCAATATGGAGTTAGCTCAGAAAAATTAAAAATGAAACTGCCTGTGACTCAGTGATTCCACTTCTGGAAATATATCTGAAGAACCCCCAAAATGCATTCATTGCAGCATTATTTACAATAGCCAAGACTGGGAAGCAGCCTAAGTGCTCCTCAGTAGCTGAGTGTGGGTAAGTAGCTGTGGTACATTTACACAGTGGAATACTACTCAGCCATGAAAAGGGAGGACCCTTTGCAACAGCATGGATGGACCTGGAGACCACTGTGCTAAGTGAAGTAAGCCAGCCAGAGAAAGACCAAGTACCATATGATCTCACTCATATGTGGAATCTAATGAACAAAATAAACTAACGAACAAAACAGAAATAGGCTCACAGATAGAGAACATACCTGTCAGGGGCTGGGGGTGCTTGTGGAGTTGGGTGAAAAAGGTGAAGGGATTAAGGAAAAAAAACAACCTCAAAGACACACAACAGTATGGTAATTACCAAAGAGAAAGAGGTACAGGAAGGCCAACTCTGAACAATGAGCAGTGCCTGCCAAGAACACCAAACTGAGAACTGTGAAGCCTCATCTGGATCCAATGGGACAGGATATCATGATTGATTATAGATGTCTGCCATGGTCATGGAAAGGGCAAGTGGTGGCCTCAGTACGACTTAACTTACCCTCTCTGACCTAAACCATCCACAGGTAACACAGAACTCTGTACTATATGATTGCACTCGCATTGGGCCATTATTTCAGAGCTAACAGCAGCAAACTGAATTATTCTGAGAAGTAACCCTTAAGTGTGGTCAGCAATGTCAGTCATCAGCTGCACCTCTGCTGACCTTTCCAGGGACACTTCTCTGCCACTGTTTCCTTCCGTCTAGTACAGGTGAGTGGATGGGTGGTAACTGATAACATTCACTCTCCAGGAGAGACACAGTTCCATTCTGAGAAGAGATAAGTATATGAGTTTGAAATTTGGGTACCAATCCCACTTCTCCCCAGAATTAGCTGTGCGTCCTTGTGCTGATCGCTGGACCTTCCTGAGCTTCAGGTTCTTCATCTATACCTCGGAGAGAATGTTAGCTGTGGTGACTCCCTCATTGAAATAATGAATGTTAAAGTGCTTTGGATATGGAGAAGTGCTAAATAAACATGAGTTATGGCTAAATGAAAAGAATTACAGAGAGCTTACCATGTACCATCGAGAGAGACTGTGCAATTACAGACCCCTACAGGTCTATTTCCCTCACGATTAAGCGAGCTCAATTCTGGCACGCGGGGCGACACCTTTGGAGAGCACTCTGACACTGACTCACGTGACGCCTTCCACCCGGCCCCCTGTTGGGCATTGCTCCAACCCACCTCCAGCCACGAGAGCTCCTCCACGAGCTCCAGTCTGGTCTGCCTTGATCCCCAGCTAGAATAGAACCTATGGATGTCACCGTTTTCTATCCCAGAATGCTGATCATCTCCCCACCCCGCCCACGTTTCCACTGTTGACTCTCCTTGGCCTATAAACATAGGTGCACACTCCCCAGACCTCCAGCTAAGCTCATCACCCGTTGTACTGTCTGAGCAATTT
Organism: Macrotus californicus; assembly: GCA_007922815.1. Taxonomy (NCBI): domain Eukaryota; kingdom Metazoa; phylum Chordata; class Mammalia; order Chiroptera; family Phyllostomidae; genus Macrotus; species Macrotus californicus. Next base: position 112,542 of record VMDR010001201.1, read on the forward strand.
GAGTGAGCGATTCTACCTCTGTGTGTGAGCAAGAATTTTCAGAGCCATCATTGTATGATCTTCGTATGCTCTTCCTGAATACTTCTTGTGCTCTAACCTTGCACTCTCCGTTTTCTCACTCATAGTTTTCCTTTTCTTTGTTTTTTTAATCCTCACCTGAGGACATGCTTATTGATTTTAGAGAAAGTGGGAGAGAGGGAGAGAAAAACCAGCGTGAGAAACATCAATGGGTTGCCTCTTGCACATGCCACGGCTGGAACTGAACCCACATCCCAGGCATGTGCCCCGACTAGGAATTGAAACTGTGACCCTTTAATTTACGGGACAATGCTCCATCCAACTGAACCACACCATCCAGCACCTTTTTCTTTTTAAAATCTATAAATAGGTACTTTAGAAGCATTATTTTATTTAATCCTCTTAAGAAACCTATGACATTTGCAGATGAGAAAGTGAATGTCCATAAAGACTAATAAGACTGCCCAAGGTCACAGAGATCGTGCATAGTGAGCGAAGACAGAACTTAAAACCAGGTCTGCCTGACTCGAAAACCCAGGCCCCTTCTCAGAACACCATGCTGCTCTTCAAGTCCTCTTCCATCTTGCAATTAGTTTCATTCTGTAGCTCAGACTATGACTATGCCAGAAACTTCTGTGACAATCTGCTCATCATCTGGAAAGTCAGACACACCACTGCAGCAAGCACAGTTTAAACACTAGTCAACATAGCTGAAGTGGACAGTCAGCCTCTGTGTTTACCCATAACACCCATGGACTTTGGACAGCAACGAGAAAATAACTATGGGTCAGTACTGCTGGACATACAATGAAGACAGAACAAGAAAATATTAAGTGTCCCTGGCCTTGCAAATTGGAAGTGAAGATGCAGATCAGAACCTTATGGTTCTCCTGGGTTATGTCAGAGGTTTAGAACAGACATACTCATTTTTTTTTCCAAAACCCTGGGCTTCCAGAAGATTACTAAGTTTAGAATTATAGAACTGGCTTATTTTTTAACCCGGTAATTTGAGAGAAAGTAGAATTGTGATCAAAAAAGGTCAAGTGATTTACTTAAAATCACTGCAGCTAATATTAATCAAAGCGTCAGGCTTGTAATAGAATATAAATCAGCAGATATGGCTCCCTACCCCGAGAAAGTGTGGCCAGGAAAAAAAAAAAATCAGCTGACTCAAACAGCCTGCTTAGTGACGTAATTGACGTGATTGATTGGCATGCGTGCAGTCCAGCCTCAAGCTGTTTGCAAACTGGCTGGCAGTCCCTGGGTTGTATTTTGTGTAACACTAACTGCAACTAAGTAGCTTCCAAACCCAAGATCAGAAGTTAGTTTTCAGATATCCAAATCTCTATTCATTCAATGGCACATGCATTTCCTACAGTGCTCCAGGAAGCAGTACTCCTGCAAGACGTTAGGTCATAGGGGTTCCACGCTTTCCGTAAGTTTGGGAAACATCACTCAAACACATTTCATTTTCTCGGTGGCTTTATTTACTCTGTTAAAGTGCTCCATGCCTCTCAGGATGGAAGAGGCTATAAATTACTCCCTGAATCTCACTGCATCAACACTTGTTAACACAAGTAACCCCAGGGGTACAGCTTGAACCCCGGGTCCACTACTGAGCTCACATTTTGCACTAAAAGCTGCATTCCCTAGGCAGCTTCCCACTCCACCTTTTTGCTCCTGTTCTTGAAGAAAGGTCTCAACAGAAAACTCTGTAACACAACCAGAGCTCACGGGAGCCCAGGAGCAAGATAAAAGTGCCAGCAAAAATCTGAACACACAGAATGAGCGCAGACAGCCCTAGGTAGCTATTTTTCTCCCTTTTTGCGGTCTGCTCTACGACAGGCACGTTGGTGGAGGACAGACAGGAATCAAAACACCGTACCAAGGCCTTGAAGGACTATCAATGGCAGAATTTCTACACACAGGGCAATTGGGCTGGCAGTTGGGACGAGCGGGGACTTGATGGGGCGGGAGGGGGGGCCGGGGGGAGGTAAGCAACATACCTTGGATTTGAGTGTGCGTGGCAACATCACCGTTACATTGTACAATTGGTGGAAGGGCAAGACTTGGTGCAGATGGAAAAAAGTTGTGGAAAGGTGACATCTGCTCACCCTCCCCTCAGCGCTATTAGAAACAAGCCTCCTCATGGGGGGGACGGGTGACAAGTCAGATTACAGTACGCAGAGGAGTGCTCTAAACAAGGAGCAGCCTGCTGTGCCCAGGCAGACCGGAGATGGAGGTGCCTTCATCTGTATTCACAATGGAAGGAAAATGTTTGCTTGCTGCTCAGCTGCCATACTGAAAAAAGAAAACTCCGCATTCGCATTCGTGGCCCTGGCGAAGGAGACATTGTGTAACATCGTCTCTGCAAATAATAATGAAATTAATAGTGCGCTGGGCGATGCTCCCTCTGCTTACCTTCCAAACCTCGGATTATCAGAACTGGACTGGGAAAAGAACAGGCTCTTACACTATCACCTGTCAACCGAATGGCCTTGGATACATCTCTTACTATCTATGCGACTCAGTTTCTTCACCTGTAAAATGGGAGAGTTAAACTGAAGTATCGCTCAAGTCGCTCTTGCCTCTGAAATAACGGGATTTCATAAGATCCTTCAATGCCCCTCAGGTAATTTGGGAGAGTCACGGCTGAACGATCAGGCTCTGGGTTTAAAGCCCAGCCTTGCCACTTACTGTTTCTATAGCCTTGGACAGATTACTCTCTTGGGTCTTGTTTCCCTAACCTATAAAATAGTGATAACAACAATAATACATATCCCATAAGTTTTAGAGAAGATTAAATGAAGTAATACATTTAAATTAGTTGCTAGCATCTAGGTACAGCTCAGTACATAGTAGAAATTGACATCGACACATTATACTTTCGGGTTTTTTTTTACATTTTTAAGTTTCATGCAGTGCCCATTATAAAAACTGGCACATGGAACTAATGAACAGGCACTGAACTGGGCACCTCTCGGGGCTATGTTCAATCATTAGCCTTATTTTGATTTCCTAGGCCCTCGTCCCATGCAAAATTTTATTTATTCACCACATACTTAACATAGCATTTATTAAGTGCTGGATATTTTTCTAAACACTTGAAAGACAGGAACTCATTCAGCTTTCCACAACCCTCTGAGGTAGGTACATTATCTTCCCCCTTTATCACCACGGAAACTGAGGCAGAGCAAGGCTAAGCAGCATGCCTCAGAGCATTGCCAACAGCCAGGGTGGCGGAACTGGGACCTGGACCCTGGCAGCCTGGCTGGAGAACCTGTGCCCTTACACCTATACAGCGTTGCTGGCCTCACACCATCCCACTCTCCTCTGACTTAACCCTTCCAGAATGGTTCCCTGTTCTCACAGACCTTCCAACAGTCCCAGAGGACTCGGTCACGCATGCAGCTAAAGTTGCAACCCCACCATCCTTTCCATTGCCCCCCAACCCATCAAGTGGCCTTTCCCAGGTCTTAGAGTTGTTTGACCTGACCCCTTCAAGACTCATGCTTTCCTCTCTTATGAAGTTGTAATTTTCTTTCCTTCACTCACTCTGATCTCCCTTGTCCAGTCTATTCATTTGCAAGCAGCCGGGGCAGGATAACATGCTCTGTGTCTTGCATGCCTGACTGATCCTACCCCACAAAGTATAATAACCCACGAGTGGCATCGTAGTATCTTCTCACATTTGGTTCTCATGGTTGGTTGTCATCCTAAGACAGCTCCAGAAAATTCCTTGTGCCCTGAAATATTAGGATGCATGGCCTCTATTTTTTTCTCATTCTCTCCACCCACCCTCTCAAGCAAATTTGGGAACAATTTGACAAATGCTAGTCTAGGGTGACATCTGGTGGCTGTTTCTTAGAAGTTTCACGAGTATTGACCTGCTTACAGGTAAGGTTTGGTCTTGAGAGAAAAACGTGCATTATCCATCAGAGCATATGCCATACTCGGCAACCACCAAGACAGCAGGACGAATCGGGTGAGATCGGATGAGCAGAAATCCCTCTGCACTCAGTAGGTCATCAAGGCATGGAGCACCTTGCCTCCGGAAAAGAGCCCGCGGTCCCTGAGGTCCAAGTCTAGAGACCCAAGTTGAGGTCCCACGTTGCAGTCCTGGCTGGTGGCCCCCAGAGAACAGGCAAGCCCCCTTCCCTCTCTGGGCTTCAGTTACCTAAGTTTCCATCACTGGATCACAAACCACACCGGCCCTAACTTCCCTGTTCTTCCCTCCTCACAGCCCCTTCTGCAGTCCTGTGGGCGTGGGAGTGGAGTTGAGAGAGGAGAAAGACAAAGTAACTAAGTGGCAAAGCTAACCTATCATATCCCGACCTCTGCACTGGATGCATCCCAGGCTGAATCAGGCTCTGACCGAAAGAGATGGGTAGAGTCGAGAACTGGAAGCCCTGATGCTCTGATGTTAGACTTAATGGAACTTTTTGTGCCTGGAAAATAAGACTGTTGATTATTATGGAAAGTGACAGCCAGGGTATATGATACATACTCGAGGCATTGTCAGGGACGTGGAGGAGAGGTTAGATATGGCACAAAGTGATGGTGATGGCAAAAAACGATCAAGTGGTTTCCGGTTTCAGGTTCACCCAATCCAGTGCGCTCCGTAAACCATGTGTGCTATCTTGGACTGAATGGACCGTTTTGAAACATGAATAAGCAAAGGCAAGAATGTTTGAGGTTCACCCAATCCAGTGCACTCTGTAAACCATGTGCACTGTCTAGGACTGAACACAATGGACCGTTTTGAAAGATGAGTAAGCAAAGGCAAGAACCCAGCAGCAAACCTCTGAAAGAATGGAAGAGACACAGTCTGCAAGAGACAGTGAAGAAAACGGCACAGCACCAGCGCCTTTCTGCGTCGAGCGAGGTAAAACACGATGTCCGGAAATGGGAAACAAGCCCATAACACTCCATGAAAGGCAAAGCAAACCAGAGCAAGGGAACACTGGCATGACATGAACTCAGTTCCAGGGCGAGGAGTTTCCCAAAGCAGAATGAGCATCCATGGAAAATAATGAGTCCGTGCGGGCGTGGAGAAACAGCACAGACCGACTTCTTCCACGTCTGCCTCACAGCCGACTGGCGTCCTGGCTGGTCAGCACAGACAAGGGAGGAAGCCCTGGGAAGACCACTGTGGGTCGTAGGTCAGAGTTCAGTTTATGTTACAGTCTGGCCGTTTGCCATTTGTGTATTCAATCTCTCAAGGTGTTGGCAGACAGTAGGTGCTTAATGTTTGCTGCATGAATGAATAACATTCTATTTCTACACAATCCCAAACTTTGTAAAATTAAGCAATATATTGTATAATGATAGAAACATTCATGATGGAATATGCATAAAAATATAGTGATTATTATAAACTATACCATTTAAATAAAACAAGTCTGAAATAAAAAGACAAAAATATAACAAAACTTTGATATTAAAAGGGTCAGCATGCTACTTAGATCATGAAAGTGTCCATGAAAAAGGATCTCTTTATAATGATAAAGATAACAATCTACAAAAGAGACAAGTTGCCATCAATCAACCTTTGACACCAGAAGATACAATAATGATGCACACGAAGTAGCATCTGAAGACAATGAAGGAGAAATTTACAAAAAGCTGGGAGTTACTAACATATCTCACTTGGCATCCCAAGTGGGTAAAAATAATTTACTACTGTTAAGAGGACTTTATCAATATACACTGAAAAGATAGAATACACTGCTTTCAAGTGCTAATATTTTTTCAAAACTACTATATAAGGCACAAATAAAAACTTAAAAAAAAAACCAAAACTATAAAGCAGGAAGAATACCAACTTTATTTCCTTGTATCTGCAATAAAACTGGAAATAAGTAATAAAAAGCAGGACCCAAATATGAAAACAGAAGCAGCAATACTGGGAACTCGCAAAATGTGATCGAACAACAGAGATGCAAAGTCTCAGCTCATATCACAAAGGAACGAAAACTTCCAGGACAGGATTTGCCTCTGACAGCGTGGTGAACTGGGTTCTTTAACAAGACCCAGGTAATTTATAATATAAATGATAACAAAGTTTTTTAAGTTAATTGGTAAGCATTCAGGAAAATGTTTGTTGCAGCTTTATTTACAATGCCTAACACATGGAAGCAACTTCAGTATCTATTGATAGATGAATGAATAAATATAATATATATGTATGTGCATGCATCATGTGCACACACAAACACGATGGAATATTATTCAGCCCTGGCTGGTGTGGCTCAGTGGACTGAGTGCCAGCCTGTGAACCAAAGGGTCACCAGTTCGATTCCCAGTCAGGGCACATGCCTGTATTACAGGCCAGGTCCCCAGTTGCAGGAGCACGTGATAAGCTCTCCCTCTCTTTCTCCCTCCCTCTCCTCTGTACAAATAAATACATAAAATATTTTTTTTAAATAAAGGGAATACTATTCAATCATAGAAAAAGAAAATCCTACCGTTTGCGACAACATGGGTGGTCCTTGAAGGCATGATGCTAAGTGAAATGTCAGTCAGAGAAAAACAAATAGCATGTGTGTCTCATGCATATGTGGAACCTAAAACCAAACCAAACCCAATTCAGAGAGCAGAGAACAGATCAGGGGGTGCCAGAGGCCCAGGGTCGGGGGAGTGTGAAAAATGGGTAAAGGGGGTCAAAAGACACACACCCCAGTTATTACATCAGTCAGTCAGGGGATGTGAGGTGCAGCCTCATGGCCACCATCTGTGACACTCTTGTTTCATGTGTGTAAGTTGCTGAGAATAAATCTGAAAAGTTACCGTCACAAGAGAAAAAATCGTAGCTCTGTGGTGATGGATGATAACGAGACTCATTGTGGTGATCATTTTGCAATATATAAAAATATTGAATCATTATGTTCAACACCAGAAACTTACACGTCAAATAGCTCTCAAAAAAAAAAAAAAGAGAGAAAGATGAAGCACTGTTTTATATCAAGTAGGAAAAAAAATCTCAAGAAACGCACACCTAGGAAAATGGTAATGTAACTGTAAAACGCTAAATCACAGAGAAAGATTTAAAATCAGCCAGTGAGCAGAGATGAATTTCCTGCAGTGAATAACAATTAGGCTGACGGTAGATTCTTAATATCGGAAATGGAAACCAAAAGGTAAATGTCAACCTAGAAATATGCGCCCCATAAAACTACTTGAACATGGTTTTCACACAATGCTTCAGAGCTTGCCACCGGCAGCAGAACTTTAATAAAGAAATTCTTAAAGGATTTATTTTTTGATTGCGGAAGATTCCAAGATAACCTAGAAAGTCGGACGATCTTTAAAGAGGGAGCAGAGAGGTTGGTGAAGGTGAAAGTGAGCATGATGCTGCATGAAAACAATATTGGCAACCTGTGGGCTTCACAAGTGATGGATGCCACACAGAAATCGCATGTTAGCTGGGAGGACAGTGACCGAGACAAACACTGCTAAGGTCCCTGTATTTTAGTGGGGACAGCTCTCGCGCTGACGAACTTGAGGCGTGTGATTATGGGCAGCTGTGCCCTGAAGTAGGCAGGAACCGTGAGGGTCGAACATACTAGTTGCAGTTCCCTCTCTTCTCTGGCTCAGTGGCTCTGCTGTTGGATGGACCTGTTGTGGTCTCCAAGACTTTTCTTGTCACTTTTGGGTAATAAAAAGCCAGGCAGTCTTTAAGAAACACAAAACCTGGTCTCAATTCAGTAACAGTTTCCAGTCAAATGTGTTGAGAAACCTTTTCATCTTTCTGGCAAAAGGAGTTGTCTTTCCTCTTAGAGGAGGCCAGGCTAGATCCAGCCATAAGCAGACGACAGCCTTGGGTTGTGAATGAGGGGCATGAGGTTCTTTTCCTCTTTCCTTTCCGGATGCCCCTCCCTTTCCAGATTGCCAGCAGCTATTATTGAATATTGAGCCCTGGCACCCTCTGCCCCTTCTTGGCTCTCAGGAAACTAGCAGCCAGGCTTATGCCTTCAGGGAGGACATTAGAAGAATCTCCTCTCGGAAAGCTGATGAGTTTTAAGAGGAAAGACCTAAAGATGTTCACATCCTTGGGAACCCGCCCAAGCTGGTCCCTTCAGATCACCCTCAGTAAAACCCACTGTTGACTATCACCACCCTCCCATCCAACATTTCCACCAGACGCGAAGTGCGCCGCTCTGAGGGAAAAGGGGGTGGGGGGTGGGAAAGGATCCCAAACATCTGAGAAAATCTTACAGATCAAGCCCCAAATATAAATTGTAGCCGACTAAAAGCCAAGAAGTGGGGAGTGGGAATAACATCCTGAACAAGGCAGACAGTTCTTGCTATCGTGGTCCTCACACTCCATTGGGCCAGAAAGGTGATGGCATCACAGTGGGGTGGGTGCTACGGTGAGTGCACCAGAGAGTGCCTGGTGACAGAGGGGCTAGCCACCTCAAGGACGGACGTAAGATGTGTTTTTCCACGATAGTGAATCCAAGTTGAAACCTAGTGCCAGGTGCAATGGGCTGGGGTGGCCGTTGGGTAAGGTTTTGTGGAGGGTCCTGTTCTGAAAGAGCCTGAATAGAAGCCTGGAGGTGAGAGAATGCATGATATGAAGTGCCTGAAAGGTAAAATTCAAGGTAGGGAGTGATCTGGCCAGGGGGGAGGCGAGTTCTGTTCACAACAGGACATACCTCCTAAACCCTGTTCAAGAAACGAGAATTCTGGGAACTGTCCCAAGTGCACAGAGAAAGGGCTGGAGGGTATCTATCACCTGATGAGTAATAGGAAAAGGGTTACTCCGCCCACTTGTAGAAAAGGGGATTAGAAGGGGCGGTACTGGAGGCGGGAAGACCTGTTAGGAAGCCACTGCGGGTAGTTCTCAAGGACAATGATGGCGCCCCGAGTTAGGATCATGGCAGTGAGATGAGCCCTTTGGGAGGACTCTAGAGACAGAGTGTCAATTCTGTAGAGCTTCAGATGGGTCCCAGAGAGCTCTGGTTTGCAACAGTGGGACTCAGGTACAGGCAGAGAGGGAGGGAGAGCGGAGGACGGTGAGCCTGCCACTGCTGCCTTTCCACTGAGGTGACACCTACAGCGTTTCCTTCCAGGGTGGGGTTGACCACTCTCCCCTACAAGAGCACTAGAGCGGTCCCTGTAGGACAGTCTTACTGCCTGCCACGCTGATTAGACCGTTTAGATCAGGGAAAGGGGTGTGGCCCACAGGAGAGCACCACCCACGTATCTGAACATAAATTCTTAAGTAGTGCGATTCTTTAAGTGCAGATTATTTTACTGTTATCCAACTCTCAGAACAAAACACTGAACATGCTAGTTAAAGATAACCAACATGTTTTAGAACTAAGACGTACCTTAGAGGTAATGTCATTTAACAGTCTCACTAAATAGATGAGGAAATGAACACCCAGAAATGGAAAGAGATATTCCCAAGATATGTAAATGATAAAACAGGCCCACAGTTCAGTTCCTGAATCTGTTCATCCCGGTGGTTTCGCTTTGTCTAGCAGGATTGAATAGAGCATAGGCTCGGAAACCTGACTTCTGGGTTTGCATCCGGGCTCCACCACTTGCTAGCTTTGTGATTTAGTAAAAGTTGTGAAAAATCTGATGTCTCAGTTTTCTCAAATTAAAATGGAGAAATATATAATACCTAATGTATAGGATTGTTGTAGAGTTTAAATTAGATAATATTTGCAAAAGTAATTAGAACAGTGACTACACATTATATGACTAAGTAACAGCAAGATTGATCAGTGTTTTCAATACTGGTGATACCCTTTATTACCATTCCAACTACTCTTCAGTACCTGTAACTAGAGAGACAGTTCTAACTAACAGTTCAGACTAACGCCTCCACCCCCACCTCCTCTTAAGTCCCAGTGAATCAGAACGAGTTGATACAGGCATCCTGGAAGCGTCTCTGTAATTCACATTTTCCCTTCTATTGCACTGAACTTACCCTCTTTTCACGATGCCCTTCCTACCTAAACATCTCCTTTCTGCTTTCAAGATGCGTGTCAGGTCACAGTTGTTAGGGACACTCTGCAGGAGCCCTCTGCCCTCTGGGTTTCCTCTCCCCCTGCCGACATTTACAGTTCAATGTCGAATCACATCCTGCAGGGTCCCAAAGCAAAGTTAGAAGGCCTACGGACAGTGGCTGTGTCTTAGCCTTCGATTCTCTCTTTCTCTTCCCCCCCCCCACCCCCCCAGCCACCACACATGCCCTGGAAAAGCTCTGCCTATGTATGAAGAGCCCAAATCATTTTGGTGAATGAATTCAGAGATTCAGGATGTTAACTTGCTGATTAATCTTTGCTCATTTCTTTTCTCTACCATGCCTCCCCTAGTTTGGGACCCCACTGCAGTCCACATAATTGTTCAACGCCCAAAACATCGAAATGTTTCCTTACTTCGTTCGCAAAATGGAGTCCAGTTTTTCATTCTTCATTTTAACGAATCTTTGGGCCTTTGTTGCTCTATGAAAACATATTTTCTTTATGTCCACTAGATGGCACCCATATCACGAGACTAATGTCAGGGAACGGGTAGAAAAATTTGTGACACTATGGAAAGAAGGCCTTGATGTCCAAGTGGCAGTAGCACATGACCTATTAGCTGTGGTGGCACATGCAGGACAGACGAGGCGATTGTAAGGACCTGCATATGGAATTTAATGCAACCCAATGTGCATAGTTTCCTCCAGAGCTAAACATACTCTCACCACGCCGCCCAGCAATCATGCCTAAAATGGGCAGAACATTCATGTCCACACACGAACCTGCCCACAGACGTGTACAGCGGCTTTAGTCATAGTTGCCAGAAGTGGGAAGCCACCAGAATACCCTTCAGTAGATGATGGGTAATCTGAGGCAGCATCCAGAAAGTGGAATATGTCTCAGCACTAAAAAGAAAAACTATCAAGCCATAAAAAGACACGAGGAAACCTTAAATGCGTATTCTGAAGGGAAAGAAGCCAATCATGTGACTCCAAATATGGACATAGGGCATTCTGGGAAAAAACCAAAACTACGGAGCCAGGGGATGAGGGAGAAGAGAGGATGACGAGGCAGGACGTGGAGGGTTTTTAGGGCAGTGAAACTATTTTGTATGATACCATAGTGGTACATGCATGTCATTATGTGTATGTCAAACCCACATATGTGTAACCCTAACGTAGACTGTGGGCTTGGGGCAATAACACTGTGTCAGTGATGATGTCGGAGATCGTAACAAAGGCATCACTGTGGTGTGGAATGCGGACAGCCGGGGAGGCAGTGCGTGGGTGAGGGAAGGGTACAAGGGAACTCTCTAACTTTGCTGTGAACCTGAAGTTTCTCTTACAAGTGCAGGCTATTAAAAAGAAAATGCGGGAAGACCCTGGTTGTTGGTATTGACCCTCCCACATGCTCAGACCCACTGTGTTCATCCCTCCTGACTTCTCTGTCACTCATGTCACCCATTAGGAGATCCCATAGGTCCCACTTTCAAATATGTGCGGAATCTGAGCACTTCCCATCACACCCCCTGCCTCCACCCCAGTCTAAGTCCTCACCACCCAGGTGAATAGTGCAATCTCCCCCAGACTGGCCCCCTTGCTTCCACTCTCCCCTTTAGTCCATTCACAAAATGAGCCCTTTAGAAATAGATCATTTCACTCTCCATATCCGCCCCCTCTACTGGCATCAAACTGTAAACACATGGGGTCTAAAGCCTTCACCATATGGCCCATAAGTCCCAAATGGTCTGGTTGCTGCCTGCCTCTCTAATCCGCTCCTATGGTCTCTCAGGCTTACTGGCCTCATTTCATTACTAATTTATCATCATCCCAGGGTCTTTGCACATGCCCACCTTCTGTCTACTGCACACATTCACATGACTAACCCTTTCTCATGTTTTACATCTCAGCTCATTTCACATCCCTGCAGAGGTCTCAACTGACCGCTCTGGCCGATGTCTCCTCCAGTGACTCTCCATCTTATCCCTCTATGCATTTTCTTTACAGATGTATAACCATCTGATACTATACTTCCTATGTGTACTGTCTGATTCCTCACGGTAGAATGGCAAACCCAGGTGTGTGGACAGACCCAAAGGGGGCTGCCATGGGTCTCACTTTCTGATATCCACACCCTTGTGCATTCCCCTCCCCTCGAACGTGTGTCGAAACTATTCCTATTAAAAACACAACAAAGGAGGTGAGATTGATTTTGTCCTTGATTACATAAATGTAATGTGTCTCTTGCCAGAACCCTCACTTCCTTGCTGGCTTTGAAGAAGCAAGCTGCCATGTCATAAGATGCCCTTTGTCACATGATGAGGGTGGCCTCGGGCCCATAGCCAGCAAGAAACTGAGGCCATCGGTCTGGTAGCCTGCAAGGAATTGAACATGGCCAACAACCACGTGACCTTGGAGGCAGATTCTTCCCCAGATAAGCTTTCAAGTGACAAAGACTGAATCCTTAGAGGCGTGGTGACTTCTGAAAAATTTAAGGCTCTGAAGGCAGGCGTATTAGGGGAAAATAATGTTAATCCTGAGGGACCTGGGACATTTTGGTATTTTACAAGGGAAGGATCATTACATTGAAGGATGATTTAGCCAGGCAGAAGGGTCATCTAACAAACTACACAAAGTCAGCTGCATTTTCCCCTACATCTTATTTTTCATCAATAACAGGGTTTTTAGAACCTTTGCATATAGTGCTTCATCTCAGTACTCATCCGAGTATTCACATCTCGGTTTCTAAATACCATTCCCCGTTCCCTTCAGCACGAATGCCAGGTTAGGTTAAGAAAAGTACGCGATGAGCCTGGGACAGCTTGCGCCAGGGAGTAAGGAGGCAGTGAAGTACGCGAGGGAACAGAGGAGCCAGCCTGAAGGAGCTTGAATGTGGGACCGCTTGGGCTTCAATGCAAGGAAAACTATGGCAGTGGATTAAACCACGCTGGACTAAAAAGCCTTGGGTCCATAATAGCACCCAAGAAAGAGAAGGGGAAAAAATTCTTTTTGAAGGACTGCCAGATAAACAATATAGAAAAAAAGAAATGACCACTTTCAACCTCCACTATATTAACATTACAGCTAAAGTGCATAAAACTTTTGGGTCATAAATGTTTGGGGACAGAATGTTCATACAGTGCCAAAGCTCCACCCCACAAATACTTAATAGAACCTCCCCCCACCCCTGGCAAAAAAAGACATGCCTTTGCAACAGAGATACCTAGCAGTCACCAATTTAATCAAGTGATCAAACCTGGTATCACCATAAGTTCTATCTATCTCCTGAAATCCTCAAAAAGTGATTATGAAAACTCAAAATTTAGTTTTATCCCAGAACACAAGAACCCAGAGATGTAACAACCCAAGACAGTGAATTAATCCTGGTTGGATCCTAGATTGAAAAATAATTCTGTAAAAACATTTGTGGGCCAATGAAGAAAGGCGAATGCAAATATTAGACAACATTACAGACATATTAATGACTCTCTTAGTTATTAGATAGTGTTAACACGACACCATTCATACTAAGTATTTCTGGTTATAGTGGAAAATGTCCTTGCTTTTAGGTGGTCTGTGCAAGAGAACTTGGGAGCACGGGCTGTAATGGAGAAGGGTATTTGAGTATCGAGGGAACTATCCTGTCAACTTTTCTGCAGGTCTGAAATCATAGGAGAAAAAACAAGGAAAACGGTTTAAAAAATGAACACTTTCCCCAGGGAGGAGCAGGGAGACAGACAAAGGCCAGGAGTCCCTGCAGAGCGCGACTGCATTGTGCTTCACCTCTCTTAACCCTCATCTGGACTCAGCTGAAGGGCGCATTATCGCAGTCCATTCCAGAAATGAGGGGGAAAAGCAAACAAACAAAAACATTCCAGATCGCACAGCCCGGAAGGAACATGGCCACAGCACAAGATAGGGGTTGCATGACTTCTCCGTACCTTAAATACCTAAGTGGACCTTTACGTGACGTAAAGCGTGCAGTAAAGTGCTTTGTAATTCCTCTCCTCCTTAATTCTTCTATATGAAAAACACAGGCACAGAAGAAAGAGTTAACACATGAACGGCAATAGAATAAAAGTCAGCAAAATCATGCAGAGTCCCATGATATAGTCCTCAGGTGTGTGCACTTAGCCAGTCCCTACATAGCACATCCAGAGAGATGCTTCTGACCCCTCATGAGATAATGGCAATGCTGTGTTGTAAGTGGTGCCCTGATGTGCAGAGATGCATCCAAAGAGTTGGGAAAGTTGATCGCTGATGACATCCATCTTCTTCCATAACTATGAGTCTGTAGTGGCTAATTGGGACAATTTATGCAATTGGGGAGGGTCCCTTTCCTTGCTGCTGAATGTTGGAAAGGACAACGCCCTGCTCTACACACCAGATTAAATTCTGAGCAGTGGACATGAACTTAGGGGGCCTTCCCGGGTACAAGCCATCACACCCATGTGGTCCTAGATGAATTGCTTTTTGTCTCTGGGCTGTAAAAGGAGGGAGGGGTTAATCTCAGATTCTCTGAGCCCCATCCTACACATCTGAACCTGTCACATTCCCTCTGTCTTCTGATATCAGCCGACTCAGAATGCAGCCTGAGGATCGGTCTGACCTGGTGTCTGTCCCTCTGTTGCCGGTTTAAATGCATTACCCACTAGTGTTCCTTTCCATTTTAGGTAAGTTTTACTAAAACAGCTCCCTTTTTTGAGCTGAAGTTGACTCAGACTCCACTAGATGGCAGTCTTGTCCATGTTTTCTTCCAAGACCTCCAGGGCTTCAGCTCTTTTCAATGTGGCCAGAGGCGAGTCCTGTCTCCAACCAGAGGGCTCAGCTCCTGCCATCTCTGCCCTCACAATGCAGTACGCCCTCTGAGAGCTCAGTGCTGTCCACTCTGTATTTTAAATCAGTAATCAGTACTTATGCAAATCCTCTCTTTGTAATCAGGGTAAGGCACACGATCCTTTTGATCACAATTAACATGTAAACTTAAAAACCGCCATTGAGGAAGCAAGAAAATCATTAGGGAATCTCAGTGCCTCCAGTGCTTCCTTTCCCGTCTGTACCTGTGTAATTTCCATTCACCGTGACTTGCTGCTGACCTCTGGGAAGGATTACCGACCATGCTCCCTGTGGAGAGAGCCCTTCCCTCGCCCCCTCCCTCCCCACCCCCAACAGACAAGCTGACAGCATCAAGGGCCAAGTGAAAAGAACATTTAACTCAGGACAGAGGTCAGGTTCAAAGTCGCTGGCACTGGACACAGCAGGGGCACATCCCACTCTGCCACTTACTGGCTGCGAGACCTTGAGCAACTCTAACCTCTGGGAACCACGGCAGGTCTCTCTGTAAAAATGGGGCTAATGAGATCCCTAATTTACAGGGGTTTTCTGTGAACTAAATCACATAAGTGAAGCTCTTGGAATCAATTATGGGAAAAAAGCAAGTGCTCCATTAACAGTAGTTCCTGCTGTTGTTACTGACACCATTACCAGTGTTTTCCGAATCAGTCCAATAATTACACTCGTTCTTGTTGCTAATTATAGTATTGCTGCTGGTCACAATTGGCCTTGTATTTAAGCAGTACTATGATGATAAGTATTTCTTTCACATCAGCTACCTCATCTAACCCTCACGACCTTATGAGATAAATGTGCTATTCACAGCTAAAGACAGATAAAGTTTAATAACGCACCCTAGTCACACAGCCTTAGCAGGGAGAGCTGAAACTCCAGTATAGGCTCTCTGACCATAGGCTTTAAACCCCTGACCACATCTAAAGGACAAGCTCCAAACCTGTCGTGCAGAGACGACACCTAGTGTGGCCATCATTTTGCAGCCCTGCGGAGTTTCAGAGGCGTGTCAAGGTCGCACAGGGTGCTGAGTGCCCAGGACTAGAAACCACGTCCCTCCACCCTTAGGCCAGTGTCCTTTATCTCATGCCGGCATCGCCCCATCTGTGCACAGCGACTGGGCACTGGACCCTTTTGCTGAACAGGATCTTGCATGCCCAGTGTCAGTGGATCCCAGGGGTGAAACAATTCCTCATGCTGATACTTTTCTTAAAACCATACTGAATGTTAACAGTGCGACGGGTATCCTGACTACCACGGAGTGCCGGGGAGATTACTGCTGACCCTGCCAAGCCCTGGTGATCATTTACAGAAAAAGAAACAGGACGGAGATTCTATTATGTCCAGGCTCCTTAAATGCAGCCTAGGACGTAGGAAAGAAGCGACGTGAAAAACAGTGATGGAAAACACGTCTCGGAGGAGCAAAGCTGGTGAAAGTAGATGTTGGATTCAGGTGGAGAATTGGTATTGACTGTTTTAGAGTTTGTTCCCAAGGTGCTGAATCATTCAGTCACAAATGCCAGGGCCAGGAAATCAACTCAACTTATTCTTCCCACCCAGGAGACGCTTTCATAGTGAGCTAGAAAGGTGCCGCCATCAACGTGTTCTTAAAAACGCCAGGAATAGGATTTGTCAAGTGATATGAACATCAACACAATGTCACAGGTCAGCTTCTACACCCAGGAAGTGCACTTAGATCTCATCTACATTTTCCTGCTTGGAAATTTGAATCTTGGGTAGAAACAGGAAACATTTCGCAGTTCCTTTACTATGCTCTTACGTCTGTATATACATTCTTCCCATTCACCCTCTGAACATTTCTATTCTCTTCCACTCGTTGAGAAACCTTAACCTAAACACCTCATGCACCTGATCTCTGCTCTCAGATTCTGGAAACAGCTATCAGAAGCAATGACAGACGACTGCAGCCTTGCCTGGTATTCCCCGATGACACGGCACAAGAAGCTCCAAAGCACAGCGCACAGAAAAATTCCTTGAAATCTTCTTCCCCCGTCTTTGCGCTCACCATTTTTCTTAAAGCCCACACACACCTGCTCCAAGGCCTCTCTTCTGCCCGGCACACATTGGGCCTCACTGAAGCCCTCGCCCGAGTTAAGCCCCCTTCTGACTCCCTGCTCTTCAGCTCCTGATCCCGGCATCCCCAAACACTAGCTGCCTCTTCCCTGGACAGGGCTTTTCCTCTCCGGTGCATTCTTTATCCTCTCTTACTTCGCATGCTGTGTCCAACTCCTTTTCTAAAACATTAATACGATCTAAGGGGGGAGAGCTTAGAGCCTGGGCTGCAAAAGACAAAATTCCTATAGTAGGAGATACAGTGTTTAATATTTTTTATATTGCTACCATATTAGGTAACAGAGAAAGGACTGAGAGCCCAACGGACTTGGCTTAGCAGCCTGTATGTCTCTTTGAACTGAGAGAGAAAATGTTAATTTGAAAATGCTTCCTCTTTTCTTCTCTGAATTGAGGGTATTTCTCCATCATCCTTTCTTTCACCCATTCCGGTCTTCCCTCCTGCCTCCGGGCCTTTATGGCTTTCCGGGCCCATTCCCTTTACCAGCCCCCTGAGAGTCTCCCTTTGTTCTGCCTGTTCCTTAGGTTTGCTGGTGGTTCCCAAAGGCACTACTCAGGATGTTCAAGGCCCTGAGAAATACAGAGACTGACAACCTATTCCCAGAATGACAAAGGGAGGGAGGGAGGGTTGTTTTCGGCATGCAACGGCCGGCTCACATTTACATCGTTTCTAGAGTGCTGAAAATGTTCTGAACCAGACAGTCTTTTCTCGATGATCAACACTTTTTGCTAAGAAATTCAGCCTTTGAGATTTGAAGCCAATGGGCTTACAAGACACAGTGTGAGTATCGAAATCCATTCCATCCCACCCTGCACAAGGGTCTAGTAACATCTAAGTGAGTACATTCACAGCACTTCAATCCGATCTGTCTTGGACCTACCTTCGCAGTCTCCAGGCGCTCCTCTGAGAAGATTCAGCAGTTGTCAGCTGGTTTTTAATAGCTTCCTTTGCGCATGAAGATGATAAAAAAATGCCCCACAGTATAAAGAGTCGTGATCACCTCAGGGAGACGAGGGGCAGGTTGAAGCAGTACCCCCAAACTATCATTGAAATTGAGCGGGCAGCTCCATCCAAGGCAACTGCCCTTTGAGGATTTACATAGGAAACAGCTTTGCATAAAACAACTTGGTAAAAGAGAAGAGAGTGACCAGTTATTCTCACCTCATATCTCACCGAGGAGGAGACTGAGGTTCGGACGGAAGAGCGATGTATCCAAAGGGAAGGCAGGGACGGTGGCAGAGCATACGCCTCCTTACTCTGGTCCTCTTGCCGCTGCTTTCATTCATTCATTCAAAATCATGCCCCTCAGTGTACTAGGGGTGTTCTGTGAGAAAGGGAAAGAAAACCAGGATTTCTTCATCAGAGGATTTTAGAAGTGTGGGAAAGACAAAGTAAAGGCTATTTCTTTACTGCTAGGTATCTCGGAATCTTCAATGTGCTATTGTGCACAGTAAATTTCTAGATGGAAATCACACTTATCGGGCCACGGAACAATCCTCCTTCCATGCAAATGCTAAATAACATCTTGAGCCAATAATCCATGAAGTGCACTTTTCCGTAGGTATCCAGTCTCCCCATCATTTCTGACCTTGTCACACTAGGAAGAGCCTGTATGGACACGAACACTTCATAAGAGGTAGTGCCTGAGCAGGGCTCAGTGCGGTGCCTACGGATGCGTGATGTGATTTCTCCAGCTCCACCAAAACCTCCTTTCCACAAGCCACACAATTCTATGGACCGATTTTTTCCCCGTAACTGTTTTTCCTTCTGCTTCTGCTTTTGTTCCCCTGAGTCATGTTCTCTATGCATTAGCCATTGTGGAATTCAAAAAAATGTAAATCAGAGCAGGTTACTCTGCTTTAAACTTCCTACGATGGCTTCCCAAGATCGTCACTGGGACTATGAGGCGTGATGATCGAACTCCTGCGGCCTTTCCGACCCCACGTTCTACCGCCGCTCGCTGTGTTCGCAATGCCACAGTCAACCCGTCCATCCTTTCTTCCTAGAACATGACGAGCCTGCTCTGGCGCAAGGACCTCTGCCTTTGTTGGTGTCTGTCTGCTTCACTCTGTCCCTGACAGGTTCTTCTTCAGGTCTCTGGTCAGAAGGCACCTTCTCAGAATATCTTTTCCAAAACAATCTCTACTGCATGTCTTTATTTCATTTTCTTCAAAGCATGTAAATTACCTGAAATTCTTTTTGTTAATTGTTTATCACCTGTCTACAAGGGCCTCGACTGTATTATTTATCACTGAAGCATCAGTACTTAGGATGGAATCTGACACACAGTAGGCATTCAATAAGTACTTGAATGAATGAACATGATGGTAACTCTTTGCCCTTAAGGTTTCTCAAAACGTGGGCACCTTGCCAAAAATCAAAAAAACTTATTTTGTTTATATAAAGTAAATAATGTATTATTAATGTACAGGGATATTTCAAGTCATTTATTGGGTATGAAACAATTAAGTATGAAAGGCTAAGTAAGGTTTGCTAAAATCCAAAATATTTTCCTTCTCGAGAATAACAGTCATTCATTGTTTTAAGAACATTTCAGTTGAAAGGTCATCTAGAAGTGTCAGCCTAGAAACAAAAGCCCAAGAGAGGGCACTGGCTCAGCGCTGTGCTGCAGCGGAGCTGACTGCGTTTTACACCAGCACATGCCCTCCATGCGTGGCCTCCTCTGCTCTGAGGCTCGGTGTCCTTACTTGTGAACACAAGACTGGACTGAATGATATGTAAGGCCCATTGCAGCCCTCACGGCCTGATAGCTGAAGTCAGAGGATGATGGCCTAAATAGGCTCTATCACAGAGTTCCGTCTTCCTGATTCTCAGTGAGCCTTTCTGCTTCTTTTGTGCTCTCGAGAAGGAAATCTCAGCTTCATCACATTCACAACATAAACCGAGAAACTCCCAGGCTCTCATGGAGCGGTGACCAACAATGGTATATATAACAGATCTTTTCTTTTTCTCATCAATTCCGATAACTCCCGAGCACCCAGAGCCAGGCACTGGTCTGTCCTGATAGAGCGTGCTTTACTCCAGTCAATGAGACAGACAGTCAATAAGATACAGAAGTAAAATATGTAACAAATGATGTTAGGTGCTGAGGATACAAAATGGAGCATAGAGAGGGAAAACAGAGTATTCTGGGCAGGATTCAACTCATATAAATAGGATGGCCAAGGAAGACTTCCCTGAGATGCTGATGGTTGAGCAAAGATTTGAAAGGACTCAGTGAGCCAGGTACACATCTCAGGGAGGAAGGAAACTCTGGAGAGAAGAAACAGCAGGTATAAATGCCTGGAGCCAGGAACCTGCCTGATATATTCAAGAAGTGTGGCTAAAGCAGAATGAGCAAAGGCAAGAGGAACAGGAGGTGAGCTGGGGGAGGCAAAGGGGCCTTGCAGTCCTGATATAGGCATGGACTTTTATCCTGTGTGAGGTGCACAGCTACGGGAAGCTTTCTAGTAGAGACTGTATTTTCACAGAATTAGCTTGTCTCTTGTGATGCAAACACTGTTTGTGAGTGTGTGATTGTGTGTGTGTGGGTGTGGGTTTAGTAGGAGGCAAGGGCTAGAGAGAGTCCAGTTGATAGTTATTGTGATGATTCAGGAAAGAGTTGGCAGAGACATTGTCCAAAGTGGTAGCAGAAACACAAGATGGAAAATGATCCAATTCCAGATACAACTTAAACATAGAGATGTCAGGGTGTGTTGAGAAATCTGGTGTGGGGAGGGGAGAGTTGCAGAAGTTTATCGTCAGTGGCTCCTCACTCCCTCCCAGAAAGCTAGGGTGAAGACATTAGTACTTGACCAATACTGCGTGCAAACATTCCCTTCTAGTCTAAATCGTCACTTCACTTAATCAGAGCTGTGAGATTCTGAGGCTGAAAAGAGCCATACAAGATGATCTGAGCTCATTTGTAGAAATTCTGTAGAAGTAACAAGTCTCCTAAAAACTCCCACAGCTCCTATGTTACCCTTCCCATGTGCTATGAACTTCAGCTGCTTCACCTCTGGGCCATACCTTCACAAGTCACCCTCGCCTGCCTTGTGTCTATGACCTGTAACTCAACAAACTGAAGGTCTCCAGGCCTACCTCCTCGAGGGCAAAGGCAATCCTTTTCCACTTCAGAAAAGACATACACATCTCTACTTTGCACACAAGCATATGAAATAAATGATGTACTGGATCTTGTTTCCTATCCAGAAACCATGGATACAAAAACACGTATCTAACTCTTTCTGACCCAGTACCACAACTGTGTTTCCTAGAAAAAAGATGCATGACTACTACAAAACAAAACAAATTTGCACACCACCCAGAGTAATGGTCCCCAAGTCTAGTGGGTTATGAGAATCATCAAGGTGTTCTCCCAATAAGGTAAATTTGTTTCCCCTTCACCAGTGAAGTAGAAGTTCTGGCTGTGAGGCCCAAGAATTTGTATTTATGATACATTTCCCTGGTGCTTCCGATGTTCCTTGAGTTCAGGAAGCTGAAGCCTGGCGACTCCGTGTTTACAGCTCAGATGCAAGCAATGGCATCTTATGCTTTGATTATGCTTAGAGTACCCACTTGCTGGCTGCTTTGGTCAAGAAAGCACTCTGATACTTGTCCTTGTCATAGACCTCTTTGCTGCCCCATCTACCCCAATCTGGGTCCGGAGCCACATTCCAGCAGAAGGACATTTGGTCTCCAGAGGGCTGGACAGTAGGCCGCCCCCACTCGGGATATATTGAGTAGACCCTCCCTGTCACTAACAGTGAAAGGACAGGTGAGGGCCTCACCAGGGTGGAGATAGCCATCCAGAACTGGTTTATGGCGGCAATGCCCATCTACAACATGGTGACGTGACTGGAAAAATAAGGAACAGTGTGAGCATTGAGAACTTAAGTGGGCGAATTACATACCAGGTAAAGTAGGCCTTGAATAATACCGTATGCTTTTCTGAAAAAACAACCCCATGTCCTGTTGCTGGACAGCACACAAAGCTAAGATTAGGCCCAGGTGTTCATGGGAGCAGGGGCAGAACCCGAGAGAAGGCTGAATCATCATTTTAGGTCTTTTATGCCCAAGTCAGGGCCTGATAAGAAAAGAAAACCCCCCACTTGCTTTAGGGATATCTGCGTACGTGCGTTCTCGAATACCTTGAACCCCAGTTAGCCCTGGACACTCTGAGCTTGCAGAAATGGCAAGTGATCCCTTGCTAGATACCAGATTTTGCCATGTATATTGTGCTCCCATGTACAATGTGCACCCACATTTTTGGCCCAAACTTTCAGGGAAAAAAATCTTTCATTTTAATTTTTTAATTCAATTATTTATTTATTTACATTTAGAAACAACACCGATTATCAGATTCCAGGGTATTATTTTGCATACGGTTATCGTTATTGCTTTTTAGAGTTACACTTTTAATGCATAAGCCTAAATAAAAGATTAAATGCATTTATATAGATATGGAATTAGCATGACCCATGTATAATGCTCCTTCTTATTTTTTCCTAAAAATTTTGGGCAAAAAGTATGCATTATACATGGCAAAATACGGTAATTTTGAAGAAACCACCAAAGAGGCAGGTGCTTTCTTGGGCAGTGCTAACCTTTCTCAGAATAATGAAATGGTTTCTTCAAGATACAGATGATGCCACTTGGAGAGGACACCCTGTGGGGATGGGTACCATCCTTCAGGGGGTGCCCCACTCTGAAACCAACAGGCATTTTATCTAGGCTTATTCCAAACAGTGCACTTAAGGAATAACATCATCAGCTACATCAACACTAAAACACTGTTCTGTTCAATAGGTAAAAAACATACAAAGGCACTTTCATAGCTATAGCATCATTCTGAATGACGGTATTTATGCAAAATTGAAAAAAAAAGGGGGGGCCTGCCTGGTGTGGATTGAGTGGTGGCCTGCGAACCAAAGGGTCATGGGTTCAATTCCCAGTCAGGGCACATGCCTAGATTGCAGGCCAGGTCCCCAGTAGGAGGTGTGTGAGGGGTAATCACACATTGATGTTTCTCTCCCTCTCTCTCCTTCCCTTCCCTTCTCTCTAAAAATAAATACTTTTTTTTAAAGAAAAAAAGAAGGAATACAATGACTATTCCAGCAACCAGGAAGGGAACGTAGAAGTGAGCCTTCCGACCAGTTTGGGAATCAATGCCTCCTCTACCTACAACTTTAGTGTCTCCGGTTCTAGGGGTGCTGGTTCCCAGAGAGGACACTTCCAGCCACCAAACCTAAAGCGAAGGTGCCACAAGGTTACTTTAAGGTCTTGTGTCCATAGACCAGAAACCACAGAGAAAGATTTCCATGCTGTCAGGAAGAATTAACTCTGATGATCATGAGCAGGTAGGATTTCTCTCATTTAAGAGAAGCAGAAAGGAATATCTGACACCCTGATAATCTACTGGGGTATCTCTTGAGTCCCCCATGCCCAGTTTTACCTCTAACTGGGAAAGTACAGCAACCACAGCCTGATGAGGGCATGACAACCAGGGGGCTCAGACCTCCTAGGGAGAAAGGTCCCAGGACAAGCCATCTATACCAGAGACAACCTGGCTGAGTGTGAAATCATCTAGAATGGGGAAGGGAGATGATGGGTATCGTACACAGCCTTGACACCAACTGGAGTAGCTCTGGCGTTTA
The DNA here is from genome assembly GCA_007922815.1 of Macrotus californicus. NCBI lineage: Eukaryota > Metazoa > Chordata > Mammalia > Chiroptera > Phyllostomidae > Macrotus > Macrotus californicus. The sequence goes on from VMDR010001201.1 coordinate 136,132, forward strand.
TCCCTCTAACCTTCCTCCTGAAAATTCTGAGCCCAGAATCCTGGAGAAGCTGTGACTAGATGTGATGCACTTCATATGAGAAATAAGTGGTTGTGAGCAATGCAAGAGGTAGGTTCTAAAAGCCATTGAGAAGCCCTCGCTAGACCCCAGACTCTATGAGGCATCAGCAAACAAGAGCTGCCTCAACCAGGAAATTGTACACAAACCCCCTCTTGGGGTAGCCCACAGCCAGTGGCTACCTTGCACGTGGTCCAAAAGGCTGGGCCCTTTGCCTCAAAGTGAACAACTCTAGAATGCACTTTACACTCCAGAGACCCTCACATCACCTTTGATCAGATGGAGACTGGATTTATCTGAGACCACAGTCTTACTCTCCTGCTTCCTTTTTCCCTGCTTGGCTCTCTCCCTTAGAAGTTTGCCCCCGAGTCCCTGTCTGAGGCTCTGTTTGTACACATATCATTCTATGACACAGTAGTATACACAAGGCATAGGTCCTTTCTTTCTCTCATATAGAAGAAATCAGGCACTAGACAATCCCATGCTGGGATGCTGGCTGTAAGTCACCAGAGACCCAGGATCCCCTTATCCCTGTTCTCCTTCATCCTCAGCTTGCAGCTGCTGCTATAAAGATTGCCATCATGTCCACATACCAGGAAGAACAAGGGAAGGGACACTGGCCTGACAGTACACCTTACCACACTTATTGTTGTTTCAAAGCTTTCATGGAAGCTCCAACCAATGACTTTGTTCACACCTAGTGGGCCCACCCCCATCTGCAAGAGGAACTGGAACATACAGACTTTCAGCTGGGCACAAGGGCACTCCCAATAACAAAGTCTGTTAGAGAGGAAGAGCTGAGGACAGATTCTAGCAGTCTCTGCTACCGGCCCTGTAACAATGGGGCTTCCAAAGGGAATCCAAACCTAAAATTGTAGTCCCTAATGGATCACCCCACCAGAGTCAAACTGATGGAGAAGTACGGGGAGAAGACAGAGATACCAAGGAGAAGCAAAGCAGTAACATGTGGAACGGGCCTGGCTCAGGGGCAGCCTCAGACCTAGTCATGCGTCCACATAGCCTAATCTTCAGAAACCCCTGGGAGACAGAGAGTGGGTGGGCATTTTTTGATGCTGAATCCCTCCTGGGGAAGCCACATTTCTCCCCCTCAGTCATACACTCTGGTTTATGCGCACAAGTCGCATCACAGGGCTTAATAAAAATGCCCAGGACTCCACAGAGCTCATGGCTCATTTACTGTGTAAGTTCTAAATGCTCAGATCCACCCACAGTGCAAACAATTATCATATCACTGAAGTCTCTGTTGAAGAATTATCAGAACCAGTTCGCATGTTCAAGAAAAAAAATCAGCGGGGAATAACCATGTCTGATTTCTCCTGAACAATATGAAACAAAAATGTTAACTCCAGACTCTTTTTGTTCAAGGGTACATTAAACCTTGAGGACCAAAATTGCTGACGGGCCTTAACGTACAGAAATGGTTGGGGTTTTTTTTTTGGAATAACTTCATCATTGATTCTTGAGTTTGAGAATCCTCTGTCTCCTATAATTCTACCTCTCTGAGTCCTAATAATGTGCTCATTCAAAACAGATCACTTCAGGAATAAGTGATTGAACATTGGCTATAATTCCAGGATAAAGCCGTTCAATTCAGCAGGTGAAATCATCTTTATAACTAAATCACAATATCTCTGTGAAGTAGAAAAAGGAAGTACAATTAATATTCTTTTTAGAACTACCAAAGGAAAAGTTATTAAGTTAAGTGACTCGCTGGAGGTCGAACAGGACCCAGACTTCCGGTTCCTATTTCCCTTCTGTGGGCGAGACTTTAACCTAGTAAAGCTCCTTTTCATGTGCTCCTCACTCTCATGCAGAACCTCCAGGGGTCCTCGGTGTTCACTTCCCCTTTTAGTAATAGGACCTCTTGAGTTTTCACAAGCAATGGAACCGCCCCAGTGGAGGTGAAATTTCCCATTTTCCTTACAGCCAGGTGTAGCCACCTGCACAACCTCCAGTCATGTCCTTAAAGATGGGGCCGCTGTCCCTGCATGCTCTTTGTCCCCTGCACTACTGAGCTGGGAAGTGAAGATTGCAGAAACCTTGGAGGCCTGTGCTGAGGGTCACACAGCAATGCTGGGAGACTCAGACCACTCTTCTGTGCAACAGAAGGAAACTTCCATATTCTGTAAGCCACTTTAATGGATGATCTCTTTTTCCCCAATAAATTCCACCCAGCTGTAGATTTTACTTGATCAGGAGCCTCACTTTAAGGCTCATTTATATAGAAATAAGTTCAGAGGAGAGGGACTGGACAGCAGAGTAACTAGAAGACCTGATCCAGGAGGAACCGTTTCAAAGACATAGGAATACATAACAAGGAAGAAAAGACAAGGAGGTACCAGTGGGAATTCTCTTCATGTTTTTCAAGCATTATTGGGTGAGAAAATAATCACATTTGTGCCCATATATATCAAGGAAATAAAGTAAGATTTATTTCCAGAAGCCCAACAGAAACAAATTTCAGCCTCATTAAAGGAGGAGCTTTCTCATAATCATGACAACCCAAAGATATGCAGGAATGCCCTGAGTACTAATGAGTTCCCTGTCATGGGAGGTATGCAAGCAAAATTTGATATGAGGGAATGCAGAGCACAAATTCAGCATTCTGACAGAACTAAGTTCTAATTCTTACTCTGCCAATTACCAATTGTTGTTCCTTAATATTTATGAGCCAAGTCTTAATTTGTAAATGGGGTTAATTTTAATATTTATTGAATAGAGCTGGAAATAATTTTAAAAATGCATGGGGAAAACTTTCTAATGGAGATACTATATGACCCTATTTGGTGGGGATATTAAAGGAGGGTTTAATCACAGGCAAAGAGGGAAGGATGGTCATTATAAATGGCCCTGCGATTCTGGGATTCTGAAATATTTATTTCCCTTTCAGTGGTGTATAAACAGAATGCTTATTGAAAAAGCCTGGCTAGCAAACAAATAAGTCATCCCTCCCTCTGTGAGTACCAGATGTTTCAGGAATATTTACATTCAGTAGCCCTCACTCACTCCCCCCACCCAATAGGACAGCTCTGAGCATGTCAGCATCTCTGCTGGATGGAAGAATTATAACTCCTGGACACTGCAGAAGTTCTGCCGAAACTGTTTTCTTATTCAGACTCCTATGTGGTCCAGACTTCTGAGAATGTGAGAGGCCATAAAAGGCGAGGCACATCTGTGATATGGAGAAAGCTAAAACCTAGGAGTTGAGAGGGTGAATTCTGGTCTAGCGGCTGATACTTAACTCACTTTCAGATCTTGAACAAGTTTCTCCCTCCTTAGAAGTGGTATCCCAATTCACAATAGAGGGGCTTTGGGCAACATAATCTAAGGGTCCTTCCAGGTTCAAAAAACCTATTTTCATAACTCAAAGAAGGTAGATGACTCACTCCTTGGAAGCCTAGATCACTGTCTTCAAGTTCAAAAGCTACTGAATGTTGGTGGGAATGCAGACTGGTTGCAGCCACTATGGAAAGCAGTATGCAGATACCTCAAAAAATCAGAAAGTGGAACTGCCTCATGACTCAGCAATTCCGATTCTGGGAATAGATCCGAAGAAACCTGAAACACTAATTCAAAAGGTCATATGCACCCCTGTGTTCACAGTGGCGTTCCTTACAATAGTTAAGATTTGGAAGCACTTTGCCTAGCGACTTAAACACTGGATTTTTGCCCATTTGAAGGCAGGCCCCTTGATTATCTTCAGTGTTCCTAGAAAATAGTCTGTACACGGTGCAGAGTAAGTGCCCAAGAAACATTCAAATAAAGGGTGCCCTATGCCCAAGGGTCTACTGAGTGGCCCCCAATGATGAACACTTCTGACCCTCTTCTTTAATTACCTGACCCCTCTTCTGGACCTCATGAGATCTCTATTCTCATCATGTCTCTCTTCTTCTCCATCTGCATCTAGGTAGTTCAACTGTAGTCACCGAATACTCATGGCCACGGGGCCCCAGTCTAGACAATGTCACTTGACATCACTGTTTTCAGGCACAGTTTCCTGCCTTATGAGCCTGACATTTGTGTTTTGATTTTGGGGGTGTAAGTAGGTTCTTGATTTTGTTTTGGGCAGCGATGGAATTCAACACAGGTGAAAGTCGGCCACGTAGAGCAGTGTGCCTGTAAACAGTTTGACGGGACCACTAGAATTACAGCACTCGGTGTGCCACCACCCCAGAAAGGGCACAAAGAAGACTGTAGATACATTTTCAACCCAACCAGCCACCATTTGTAAGACTTTCATGCGAGTTTACTTAGCTGGAATTTTACATAAGCCAATTTAGACACACCGCCGCCTTGGGAATCAAGGCAATTATAACTGTAATACAAAAAGATGACTTTTCAAATAATCAAAATCATCCTTGTAATTATTTAGCCAACAAAAAGGGACACTTTCAAAGTTGCAGGCTTTCATAACCAGGATATTATTAAACATGAACCCCCAAAGGGTGAATTCGTAGAAGAACGAATAATGTGTTGTTATTAAAAGTAGGAATTTGTTGACAAATCCCACACATAAATGATGTGTACTGTGCAAGCCAACCTATTTCTGCGTCTACCAAATTCACTGTTTCTGGGACCGTCCTGACAAAAACACACGACTGAAATCTAATAACGAGAAATATTGTTGGAAAGTCACAAATTGAGGGACATTCTACAAAAATGTCAAGGTCGTGAAAGATAATAAAAATTAAGGAACTATTCCAGATTAAAGGAAATAAAAGATATTTGACAAGTAAATGAAGCATGTGATCTTGGATTGGAACTTGGACCAGACTTTCTGGGTTTTGTTGG